>JAYMFX010226260.1:0-10034 GCA_036784945.1 Monocelis spectator | reverse complement strand
GATCAGTTTTATAACTGCCTTTTACCCCTTGGGCATTTGTACAATTTTATGTCCTAAATAAATTTTATTATTATTATATTATTATTCGATAGCATTGATAATAATATATTAATATCTAAACTGAATGTCTACGGAATAAGAGGCCCCTTCAATGTATATTTCTAAAAAGTTACACTCTAAAAGAAGTTGAGTACGGAGTTCCCCAAGGAGGGATTCTCTCTCCTCTGCTTTTCTCCTTTTAATGACATTAAAAATATTTTTCAAGAAATATCCTTATCTTATCAAAAATTGCAATTTAAACCTAAAAAAGTAAAGATTGTCTGAACAGTAATAGACTAACTTTAAATACCCAAACCCATTTCATAGACTTTTAGTAAACGTCGAAATGAAAACTTTGTGACAAAATTTGGAAATGATCAACTTAATGAAAGTGGCCATACCAAATAACATTACAAGGAAGTCTAAAATGGGATATTCATATTAACAATATAAAGAATCAAATTCTCCCACCAGATAAAAGAATCCTAATATACATTAATGCTTTATCGATTCCTAACATTCTAAAAATAATGGACGACCTCTTATTATTATCAGAGCATGAATTACTTTATGGCTTATAGGAACCTACGAAATATTAATGATCTAACTGTATCTGTTCAATCTATCGACAAAACAAACAAAATAGCAGAAAATGCATCCATTTTATGGGATCAACTACCAAATGATTTGAAATTTGTAAAAATTAGCTCATCTTTTAAGACAAGATAAAACTGAATTTCTTAAATGCCTACTTATAATCTTATCTTTATAAATATCTTACATGAAGGCAAGGATCAAGCCCGGTCAGAGCTGCTACGTCTTGTTCCCTCCCCATATTAATATTTGTAAACCTCTTATTTTTAATGCCTAAATAAACTTGAATTGAATTGAATTGAATTTTATTTATTAAACGCAACATTTTATTATTTTATTTTGAAAAGTTACGGTTATTAAGCAAAAATGGTTGTCAGGACTTATATTTTTATTATTTGAATAAAATGCGTACAAAAATATGGGTTAATCTATACACAGTGATATTTACAATGACATACAGAGATTATGTGAATACATATTGAATACCTATGTGAAATGCCATCACTCAGTCCGGATTTTTCTGTTGATAGAACTGTTGTGGTGGATTCTGTCTCTGCATTGCGGCAGGTACAGGATTCACACGAGATATGATGATCTGCTCGGGCACTCCATGTCTCTGCTGTGCTTGTGACTGCAAGCTGCCCGACTGACCAGTTAGAGAGGCGAGACTTCCACTTACTGCTTGACCTGAAATTAAAGAGAATCAATCTCCTTGAATTGTTATAAGCCAATAATCGGAAACCATCTTTAAACCCATCCCTAACTATTGAACTCATATCTATACTATCTATACTATTCACCCCTGTTCATTACCTGCCGTGCTGGCATTGGCCATAACCACACCATGACCGCTAAGTATTAATTGTTGTATTTGTTGCGCCGTGACTGTAGTCGTGGAAATGTTCCCTCTGGTTGCCAGGCCACCAGCAGCCTGTCCACTGATAGATACACCGCCAGAATTGACCACATTGCCCTGCCCAACCACACTGGACACGCCACTACCACTGGAGATAATCTGCAGATTATTATAGACAACGCCCGCACCAGACGGAGTTTTCTTCAGCACGTGACTATTTCCCTGTTTAATAAAAAAATGTAAACACGATAATATGTTATGTTAATATACGCTTGGTTTTCAGTTTGAGAACGATGATTAATTATCTTGTGACACTTTCAGAAAAGTATTATTAATTAAGACATTATTACCACCTGTCCCCTTTGCCTGAGAATGGTGGTATTGATGGAAGCAGGAGCATTTGGTCTCTGTACACGAGCGCCCTGCGGAGCACCGCCACGAACAGTGGTTCCACCGGTGAATGTTCCAGATAATTGATTCACTCCGGGTATGCGATTAACTGGAGCGGGAGCACCTCGTTTGATTACAGGACCTCCGGAATTCTGTCTGGTCATTTGAGCATATATTTGACCGGGTGTGCCCTGAGTGATGATCCCCTGTCTGACACTCGCTCCAGTACCGCTAACAATTTGTTGAGTTATCTGGCCGCCAGTAGAAGCACTACCGGTTGGCAATTGGATGCGCTGAGTGCCAGAGACGTTGGCACCGGTGGTTATCAAATGACGAGTGACGGAAGAGTTGCCATGCTGAACCCCTCCACCACCGCCAACTCGGGAAGTTGTCGCTATAACATTGCTCACAGAACCAGGCACTGAGCGTTTGTACGTGTGCTGTTGAATCTGAGAGAGACCTTGAGCACCCACACCTCCAGCAGCAACTGAATTGGAAGAGGACACGAGAATGCTGGCGCCTTGCCGACCAGACTACAACAAACATGGAGGATAATTGCTGCTGCTAAAATAATATTTATTAACCAATCAGACTGTGATAGAACCAAGCTCACCATAAATCTTTGCGGCACTGAATTAACCTGACCAACTGCCACGGTTGAAAGACCGGCACTAACTGCCCCTCCAACCTTCGACTGACCTGCCATTGTTGCCTGTTGACCTCCCATGGCGGATGCCATAGCGTTTGAAGCGACCAAACGAGAGCCAACAAGACAGCCTCCTTGTAGACCAATGTCTATAAATCACAGTGAATCACAATTCTATATCTAAAGTATTCAGCCATGCATAAATATTCGATTGATCGATAATAGAAGTAGTCTCTCACTAGAATTTCCGCCTGATTGTGGGGTCGCTTGAAGAACAGTGACGGAATTACTGGTCTGCACGGGAAACTGGTGGTGAGTTTGTAGGATGGTGGCTGCCTGTTGATTTGGGAGGCCGAGCTGCTGCTGACCATCGGCCGGATTGTTGCTGGCGGTTGCCAGTTTATTTAGGCGCTCTTTCTCCTCTCTGTCTTCTTTATTTCTCAATACAATGGCGGGAGTAGTGAGTTGTTCGGGGTTGATATTCAGATCCTGCAGTGTCTGTATGTGGGTGGGATTCTTCTGAATCATCGCGGATGTTGTCATGGACGAAGAATTGGCTAAAGCGGTATTGGTTCCTGAAATGAGGAAGTGATAAATAAATGATCTAAAGACAATTTCAAACAGCTGGATACACATTTCTCTTAGTAAAGGTCATTTCATTTCAATGTGAAAAAGGTTGAATAAACAAACCCGCCGCTCCACTAGCAGAACCTTGTCCTTTAATAGTAGAGACGGTGTTGACAGCGCCACCAGCCATTCGACGCTTTACCAATTTCTGCAGCGTGGATTTAATGACAGACGATAGTACGACCTCACCGGAACACGCGTCTCCACGGAAAGCATTACCCGTGCCCAAATTAGCCCCATAATTGCCTCCTTGAAATCGATTGATCGATGGAGATTTGTGTTTATTCTTCAGTTTTCTGCCTGGCGTCCCAGGTTCTACTGTTAAAGAACAGGTGACAGATATTTTAAAAGGGAAATACCATGGTAACATGTCGTTATATGCAAATAAAATTATCAATCGAAAGTTTATAAAAGTGTCCTTAAGTGCGAACTGTCGTTGTATCGAAAGTCTACCGTAATACATAAATAGAAATTACCAGATTCCCCAGCGGCAGAATCCACCGGACCAAAGCCGGGTCCAGGAACACCACCTTGTCCCTGACTGGACATCCCGAGTGGACCGCTCTGATGGAAGCTCTGATTCTGCATCTTGTCATAATAAAATGCCAGCTGAAGCGTGCCCCTGTAGCACTGAGTACCAACATAATCATTCAGGTATAATTCACCCAATTGAAAGTTAGGAAGGAATGTTTGCGCTGTCGGAGATCGTTCGGCAGCTGATAAATCGAAGGGCAGACCCTGTAATTGACTTATCGAATGGTAGAGGGCGGCCTCTTCATGGGCTTGAAATTCGGGGCGTTTGCTCATGAGATAAGCTGACGTACTTTCCGTTCCAGCACTGAGAGCGCCAGCACCAAGTCGCAGACCTCCTTGAAGACCCAGCTAATGCAAAGAAATGTGTGAATATGAATGAAAATGAAGAAATTATTATTGAGCATTGTAATTAAAAAATGGTCTGGTTGGTCTCTTACTCTCTGATGCTGTAGAGACATGGGGAAACCTGGTTGCAGACAGTGTCGACGGAGCTTGTTCTTGTTACCGACATCTCTGAGATAGAAGGGTTTTGTAACCTGTACTCGCATCTGACCCTGATTACAGGTAGAATTGTTTCCCACAAGAGTGACTGTGACCAGACGGTTCTCCACCCCGCTATTTACACTGGAGGAGGAGGATACACCTGAGAGGAAAACATCATCATTTAAAACAAACCAAAAATTTCTATAAAGCAAAAAAGCGGCTAATTCATTAACTGACCATATCCAGGAGCGGTTTTGTCGAACTTTCCTTTCATTGGAGCGCCCTTCGATCCACCGTAGCAGGCGGGATTATCAGAGCCAACCGTAGAAACGGAAGCAGCGGCATCAGTGGTATTCATTCCACGAAGCTTGTCAGAATGAGTCAACTTGCGACGCTTTGGTGTTCCTACATATTAAACATGCAAACAATTATTAACTATCAATAGGTAAAATGGGACACAATTATGAGCAGATCGTTGTGAAACTTACCGGGGTGGAAGTTTTGGTCACCTTCGAAAGAATTGTCCTGATGATTTGTCAGATCATCGGTCCCCTCACCCCGATTAGCTAATTGACCTCGTCTTCGCATCCAGCTCAAGTCTCTCTTTCTAGCCAGCGCGTTGTTTACTCTGCCGGTAGCGGGGTTAATTCGAGCGGGCGGATTTACGTATGGAGGTGACGGTATGAGGGAAATGGGAGGCAGGTCCTCCTCCTGCATAGCACCCGGCTCATAGCACATTATATGCGATGGGTCGATATAATAATCATTCTCTTCGCGTATATCGAATGAAAGACAGTAAGTCTGCAGGGAAGAATCAATTTAATGTGAGGAGAGATGCGCCACAAATAAATAATAGCAAATGAATAATAAAATCTTACAGGCATTTCTGTATCATCTGAATTTGATTTCATTAAATAATCTTTCAGAAAATCGTGCCGATAAGTTACAATGGCATCGTCCTCTTCCAATAGAGTTCTTCTCGCCTCATTCTCCGAATTCCTCGCGTATTGTTGAACTTCCCAACGCTCAATTGCGCTCCAATAATTCTTCACCTCGTCGTACTCGTCTTCATTTTCATTCATAGAAGCAATTAACGGTAGCTCCGGACTGAGTGTGGCAACAGTTTGCATCTCCATGGATGAATTATCGGGCATGATGGACCCTTTAATTTCAGCTTCATAATTCTTCAATTCGCCCTCTAATCGACACCAAGAGGCGATGTCACGAGGCGATTCAAAAAGTTCGACCGCGCGCTCCACAGCCGCCTCACTCAAATTCACTTTTCTTTGAAAATAGGCGACAGATTGAGACATCGCTGTTGTGTCGAGTCGATGCGACACCACTCGATTCGACTGTTCACTGTCGGCACAGCTCTGATCCTCCTCCAGATCGTCCGCTATCGTGGAGCCAGGACCGCTAGTTTCAAACACTCTACCAACACCACGAAGAAATCCCTGAATAATATTCGGCTGTACTCGAGCCTGAACCAGTGGTTGAGTAGCGCTCTTCTCTGTGTAAACTGTTTGCATCAATAGTCGACTTCCCTGATGATTGAAGAGGTAGTCTTCTACGGTTCTTTCACTTAGTAAACGGAAGACCTTTAATGGAGGAAGATTGTGAGTTTTATGGCTGAAGCTTCGTGAGTTGAGCGCCCACCGATAAAGTCTGTAAGAAGCGAAACATTCAGAATGAATAGTGAGTGGTATAATGTTGCCTGAAATTATCATGGAACGTGAAGGAATGATATTTTGTGTACCTCGTCTTGAGGAGATCTTCAACTTCTGGTCGCCAGTCAACATCCACAACAATTATCGTGCTGGGCATCAGAAGATTCAAGCCAATCTCTCCAGTACGCCCACCCAATAACAATACAAATGGTCGATTGTCCGGCAGAGCGTTGAATCGCTCGATGGCAGCATACCGAGACATCAATTCAACTTGACCATCGATGCGAGCACGAGGAATGGACCGTAATATCGGACTACTGATAATCCAGTATTCGATAAGGTCCAGAAACTCTTCCATGTGACTCAGTAGAACTAATTTGTGACCCTGTTTCATCAATATTTGATCGAGTAATTGATCGAGAATCCACAATTTACCTGAGACATAATTACGAGACAAATATTTTAAAGATGAATGGAATAATTAACAAAAAAACCAAATCCCGAATCTTACCCGAATTTTCTCGTACAGTGTGGAAAGAAGGGAATGTAAGAAGATGTAAGGGAGTCTGGGCCCATAAATTATTGAGATGCGGTTTGATTTTCATCAATTTGTTATCATTGATGAGCGATTCTTTGTAACAGGATTTGCAGGGGGAGTTCAAGACGGGAGGGAAGGATATTGCCTTTATTATTGGCACAACACATCTGAAATAAGCAAAATAACAGTTGCCTTGTATCATTTCAGAATCACGATAGACAGACAAACAGACAGACATTATTATATTACTCGAATGTTACCTGCTTGCTATTGAATCCATGTATTGGCGAGGGAGCATAGCATCCCGACTTTCAAATGAATATTCCCGTAGAAATCTCTCTTTCCTGTTCTCTATGGTCAACATCTCCCTCAATTCCGAGTTGATCCACTGAGTGGAGTCCTGCAATAGGCAGCATCTTCGTTCGTTCTCTCGATTTAAAGAGGTTAGTCGAGATTTCAACAATGTTCTCGTCCTCCTCGCCGCCAGAGTAGTATTAGAAAAGGTTGGCCTGGTGGTCCCGGGCACTGTCTGCTTATTAGGAGAAAGATTACCGTTAAATTGAGCAGAGTCGACGCTAACAGCGCCGTTGGTTACGGAGATGTGAGTTCCACTCATATGGTGGCGGGATAGTCCATTATTGTCTAGTCGGATCTCAATTATAGATTCATAAACTAAAACAAGAATCTCATTATTCAGTACTACTATAGGGAGAGTCTTTTATACCGGGGTCATAATATGATTATGATTAATTACCTTGTGAAGGAGTACTTCTGCTTGAGGAATGATTATGAAGCGATTGAGACCGTTCTACACTGAGCTGTTGGTGATCCTCTTCACTGAGGAATGCCTTCTGTACGCTCGATTTAGGAGTGGATGACGCGTTTGTTGAGGGATCAACATTGGCGAGTTCTTCTATCATACCGGGACAGGGTCGCAATTGAAAGACACGTTCGCGAACAAATTTACCAAGATCTTTGCTCATTGGACTTAATAGTCGAGGTAGTAGAATTTGATTTTGTTGATTTCGAAATTCCACAGCCGCTTTAATAATTTGTCCAGGAAGGGAGATCATTAGCGGCTCTTGACGATTTAATGGAAACACAAGAGGAGAGATTACAGGAACAACTTCCGCGGGAGATTCGAGTAGATAAGGATGACAGGATACTTGACGCGCCGATTTAACCACATCGAGAAGATCGAGAAGATGACCAGACTTTTGCGTAGACTGCGATCTGTAAAATATGTCATTAAATTTCCGTTCATTAATAATTCTTGCAACAAATCTTAAACTGTAACTTAACTGAAACTCGACATAAATTCATCATTACTTGGAGGAGTCTCTTAATTGATTGAAAAGAGAGAATTGTTTGGTGCTAAGCGCCGCCAATATCACATGCTCTTCAACTTGTTTTTCAAATTCATCATCCAAACGACACACAAATGGATCCAGAAACTATTAAAAACAGAATACAACAAACAATAAACCCGCCGTCTTATTTTTGAATTGTGGTTTTAGAAATGATAAGAGAGCAATCAATCAATGGTTTATTACTTTATGAATTTCCTCCAAAAATTCTTCCTCATCTTGATTATTAATACAATCGATGGATTTCTTTACCAATTTCGAAACCACATCTCCAGGAAATGTCCACGACTGAGACTCCGGACAGGCATTATACAGAAGCAGTAGTTTTAACAAATTAGAACTTTCAGACACTGTAAGATCTGTCAAATCGGTCCACGATGCAACGAATATTCTCTGACCGCAGCAGGTGACCTTATTGAGCAGAGAGATGCGATCTTCCACAGATTCTTCAACGAAGGATTGTTTCTCAATTATTAACTGTTTGCTTTTAGTCGAATCGGAATCTAAATTGGGCTCATTTATCAAAAGATGAATCTAAAATATCCAAATAGTAAATCTCCAACTCAACTTACTTTCCTAGACAAGTCAAAGAAAGTCATAAAAAGTATAACAATGAATCTCTATGCTTTAAATTACCTGATCGCATATGACCACCTTCCACTTGTGATTTGTAAAATATTCACAATTCTGTCGCAAGTCAGTGTAAGAGGCGAGACAAATATGCGTCTCACTCATTTTCCACGGATGACAAAGCTCATCATTGTCATTGTTAGAATAGATGGCGACCTTCAATCCTGGGGCAATCTTCATGCACCGTATCCGCCAATCGATTAATGAGCTGGAGGGTAACACCACAAGACTGGGTCCCCACATAGCTTCACTGGTGGCTAAGTGAGCCAGATAGAAGACGAGCAGAGGATCCGATTCTCCCGCGTCCTGACAATTCAAGAGGAGCAGAGGCAGATTCTCCTGATAGAATGAGGTCATGATCTTCAGGGCGGTGATGTGGTCAGCAGGCAGATCAATAGAAGACTTTGTGCACAGAGTAGAGGGTTGTACTATGGGTTTCACATTATTGCTCTGAAATAAGAAGTACAATGCACTATGCGTCTCGAAAATCAACTAATAATGATTATGATGTCTATTGTCTATTATTCGATAGAAGTAGATCATACTCACATGCAATGCCAGGCGCACTTTATTAGCCATAGATTGAATATCTGCAGCATTGGAATATCTATCAGATTCAACATGAAACGCCATAGAAGTGCTCTCTAAAGTAATATATGTAATATATACTTGACAGGCTTTCAAACAAATTCCGAAAGAATTGAATCTTATACTGTACAAAATCTGACATACCAGCGGAGATGAATGACTCTTTTTCAGACGACACGGAAGATTCATCAGACGATTCCGATTCATCGACATCATCTGAATCAGACAAAAGAAAATCCGTCGGTGGCTCGGTAAGATCTTCAAAGGTGACACCATAGTATCGCTCAAGAACGTCGTCCAGGGATAGATTAACTTCTGTCCGAAGTTCATCAACTTCATTTTGATAATCCAAGGTTGATGAAGACGACTATGCATACGGATAAATTGAAATATTATCAGAATGATTAATTCGTAAACCTTCCGATTCAATTATTATGGGCAGTTCTTACCAGTGATACCAATTGTGAAGGTTTAGATAAGATTTCCATGGGAATATTCTGCAATAGGTCAGCCAAGGGTAGATCACCGTCTTCTTTTAAGGAACGTATTTCCATTTTTAAGGCAGCCTCTTCCGATTCAGCATTCTTCTCTCCCTGCCACCATTGATCCTCCTCTGACGGTAGAGATTTATCTTCCCAACTTTCTGAAAAGCTGCTATCGGAATCTGCTATAATATCACTTGTGGGTAGCACAAAGTCCTCATCTTGTCCTGATAATAAATTGAGAATTTTTATGAAATACAGAAGATGGTTTAGTTGCACAGTTCAATTGACTATAATAATTGATTTGCGATTGATTTCCACTCACCAGAGAGCATACACTCACTGTTAGCCGCATCTTCGAACCACTGCGGACAAGAGTCAGTGAGTTGGTCTATCATTCGATCGGAACGACGAGATAACAAATCCATGTACTGATACTCCCCTTCGGAAATAAGAGACTCTCGTCTCTAAAAATGAATTAAACAATAATTTGTTTTATGAATTATAGCCATAGAATAATGATAATACCAAGAGAGTTCACTCTCTAAAATACAGAAACGCATATCGCTGCGGTTTTGTCCCACCAACGCGCA
>JAYMFX010226249.1:0-10035 GCA_036784945.1 Monocelis spectator | reverse complement strand
CTGTTGCCTATATGCTCTGAGGCGGTATAGTATAGTGGATTAGTGATCAGGAGTTCTGATCACACAGCAGACAGTTAAACCATAATATACTGCACCTGTTGAGATCATCATTTTTCGAGTCAAGCTGGCCTACTATATAACACGGAGTTAGTAGTACTTATATGAAACCAAAAATAGGCTTTCTATATTTTCTAGACAAAAATAAGATTTTTTCGAGATCAGAGTACCGATATTAGTAGGTATATACAGATGTAAGCCTCGAATGTATACACTCAAAAGTTCAGAGTGAAACTATATTATTACTCTATGATTTTACTTATACATACCTGACCAAAATTTATCGGAGAATTAAAAGACTTATAGAGTTCTTTAATAGATTCATAAACAAAAGTGATGTTGTGAACACGGCTGTATGTACAGACCTGCAATAATTAACTTTAACTTCTCGGTATTTTCAGATGAATTTTAACACTACATTTTAGCTATAGTCTACAAAATATTTAATAAAAATTGTCGCATTTAATTAAGGTGATATAATGTGATATGTAATCATAGCTTCATTAAATGGGGCCATAAACTATATGAGCCATAGATGCTATCTTAGCCATGTATCACAAAAATATTACAGAATAAATAAAATTACTAAGAATATTTGAGTTATTATTTTATTCAAGTGAATCAATAATGATATACAAACAGATAACTGGTATTATGCATGTAAGTTATAGAAATAGATGGTGATAAGCTGTACAAAATATTCTTATGAGCTTTAACAATCAAGTTAAATATGGTAGAGTGAATTTTGAAAGAATTAATCAGTGAAATTTAGATGCAATCAATTATTATCCACAGACAATAAACTCAAAGGCTCCTCCAAATGCTGAACTAACTTTTGCATTTTAGCTCGTAGCATACCCAGACCAACATTTTTGTTTCCATATAAGCAGAGCAAAACAGAGGCGAGTTTGGTGATCACTACCTTACCATCTTCCAGATTAATGATTATCTCCTGCACAAGATCTTCCTACAATAAAATAATATTTTTAGATTATTATTAGTTTTCAAAGACTTGCTATTTATTACTGAAATAGTTGTTGATTTTGTTGTGTAAGAGAATCCCAAATTCATTCTCCTTTCATCAAATTAATGCTGAATAAAGAATAAAGAAGACAAATTACAACTAAGGACAGCTTTTGTAGCAAGTACAGTAATATTAAGGGAATTCATAACTAGTCATAATTGATTAACTATTCAATAAATAGAATTTCTTTCAGTCTATTTGCATATGAAACTCACTGCAGTAGCTTCAAGTTGCTTTTGATAAATGTTCCACACATTTGCTCCAATAGCTGCAGTAGTCCTCTCATCCTTGTCTCCATAACTGGTGTAGGCAAGTAGAACTCCTTCATGACTAAACAACATCACAGACTGAACACCACCAGTGTTCATCTGACTCAACACTCCTGCAAGTGCTCTGGGTCGCAACATAGGTACTAAAAATAAAAAGAAGATTTTTGTAAGAATAATAAGAATTTCCCTTTCAAGTAAATAATATTATATAAATAAATTATCTAAATCTAATTGAAATAACAAGTACCTATTTTAATAAACCTGAAAAAATAACAATATATTTTTTTAAAATATTATAATTGGTACATTTCCAATAAATAAGACTTTGCAAAAATTTTGTATCCATAAACTTCAAAGATATCAATAATATTAGACAATTTTTTGTTATTGGAATGTAAATTTTATCAGAAAAATTTAAGGATTAAGGAACAAAAGAATAAGATGGTTAAATGATATATCTTGAATCTAATACAAACTCTAATTTGATGATCTTTGGCAACAAGATAATTTAAATGTTATTTATTGCATCAGCTAAAATAACGAATTAAAATATATTCATTATAAGATTATGTTAATCTAGGTATTTCATTTTAAAGACTTAGATTTTTAAACAAGAAATTTATTCAGTTTTGATTCCAAAGTTTAACAAAATTGTTTGAATTAATTCTAATAGATGTACCAATATCAAAAGATTGTTGCATTGCTGTTAATAGTTAAAAACATTGGATGTTTTTTCTGTTATTAGATCATTCAATTAGCCCGACTGCTGCAAATAAAATTATCAAGTTACATAAAACTGACAGACCTACTTGCCAATATGGTTAGATGTCAAGTTATGCAAACAACCAATCAGATTTGAGTATTTCTGTCAAGTATTTTTATAACTCAACTGAGTCTGACATATTTGTCAAATGTCAATTTTGTTTTGAGGTTTTTAATTTGCAGTACAGACTCCTAAATCATGTAATTGCTATTTTTAGCAGTATATCTTTAGTTTAAATGTCCTAAATGAATCGATTTACTAAAAGAAACATGATATTACAGAAACTTTTGCTTATGGCCTAATAAATTTATCAATAGAATTTATTTTAGTCTAAGAGATTCAATATCACACATATACCAAGGTTGATAATCGTTCTAAAATTTTATTTTTTATCACTAAATAAGAAATTACGTACATTAAATGAATGATAGGTCCAATATGGATAAGTAATTAAAAAGGAATATATTCGGTATATTCCGTTCTCTTTTTTCAAAAACTAGATGTAAAGCTTAGTGTGTTAATTTTATTCAAACATAAAAACAATATATTTCATGACAGATTGCAATCTTAGATTATACTTTAAATACACTCTAAGATTGCAATGTTTTCGAATAAAATATATACTTTTTATAAAGTTTTTGGATCGTTATTCATCAAAATTTCAATTCTCTACCGTTTTATATTGATTTCCGGGCATATACCATATCATTATTAAAAAATCGCATAATTTGTTCTTTATGTTTCGCCCACCTATATATTTACGGTTTACCCCTTTTAAATGTAGTATAACAAACGTTACAAAAGTTTAACGCGAGAAAAATAGTTTAGAACACAACGTGTAGACCCATAACACGGAAAGTTCAATTAAACCCAGGTACATTGCAAGAAGTAAATAAATATTATTTGTTTTTAGTCTTGAATATGATAAAACAAATTAACCTATGACTATACGTGAATTTTTACGGAGTCCTCGGAATTATCAGTAACGTACTATTGTCGTGAAAGCATAAAACGGCTCATACAAAAACCCATACATCAAAATATATTTTTATTATAATAACAGTATACACAGTAAAATATTTATATACACAATTACTTAGTCAATATCGACTATTGCAACATGAATTTGAATCGACAAAAAGTCATGGAAAGCCACAAATTAATCGCTATCTTCGTCCTTCCATTTATCAAATTTTTTCCAAACTGATTCAAAATTTAGAACTTTCTTAGATTGCTTTTCAAAAGTTTCTATTTTCGGATGCCTCCAAAAGTTTGGGCCTTTGTCAAGAACACCACCCAAGATTTCCTGATTTAATTAACAAACAGAAAGAATATATCAAATAATCTTGTTTCAATCTCGGTAAATATGCACTGCACTTGTTATTGCCTGTCAAAGATTGAACATTATTATATTAATGACTTACTTTGCCAAAATAGGGAGCAAATGAAACTTCATCATCAATAACATGAGCAAATCCTCCATCCATTCCAAATTCGACACAAAAATACGGAAAGCCTTTGGGAACAGACCTGCGAATATCTCCCCCCTTTAGTTCGACTAACTTTTTATTTTGTGCCCATTCTGAACCCGATTCCATGATGGCTTTCTATTAAACGAAAAGCAATTAACAAAAAATTTAATTAATTAATTTACAACCTTCATTTAAAATTCATCAACGATTTGTAATGAATGTTCACCTTGAAATATATCATAATCATATCGCCGCAATCTCGAGGCATAGGGATACATTCGAGCTGCATGTGAGGAAATTTGTTTAATCGGGTGACCGTTTCCATGAAGACACAGTCGAGATCCAAACTGGAGAACATGGCATACAATTGACGTTTGAATTCTTGGATTTCACTCCAGACGTCTTCATCCAGAGCTGTGGAACTCGGTATATGGGAGAGAGGAGCTAGGAGACAGTGATAATCTGTGAGAGAAGCAACCGCTGGGACGGACAAATACACCTGAAGGAATAAAACAAAAAGAATTGGTAGTCTGTAATAGTCATATAACCATTCCGCCATTTCTAGCAAAATTGTCTGTCTGTATGACACTCACCTTTGACCCGATGGATAAAACCAAATGCTTTGGAATTTTCTCAATACACACAGGACACTTGTCAAGAGATTTACCATGCTTTTTATAATCTGAAATGAATATTGTTTACATGCGTATAGTTCAGAGCCGGCCTTTATCTTTCAAAACAATTATAAAGATTCACAAAAATGGATCATCACTCACCAGAAAGAGCATAGGTTTTCTCCTTATCGGCCTCTTTGTCGAGGCGAGCTTTCGGTTTGATGAAAGAGTCTCTGTATTCTCCTTCATCTGCATCAGGTCCAGACTGAAACCACATAAAATAATCAATACTCCAATACTCTCTAACGTACTTTTACTCTGGCCAATCACATGGGATTGAATAGCTATGATGTTTCAGTTATGGTGTTGCAAATTATTATCGACTCACTTTTCCTGCTAATTTAGCGAATGACCTGTTTGAATCAGCTGAACTGGTCATTTTCTCTCGATGAATGAGATCTTTCAGAGAGTAGTTGTCATCGTCGTGAAAATACTTCGTGCGTTCACCCTTGGAGTCGTGGAAAGATAATTTGGACGCCCCTCTAGAACAACAAATTGGAATAAGATGAGGTGATACGAGGATTTAAAAGAAAAATTGGAAATGTTGAAGTGAAAATTTAGTATTGAAATAAGTCCCTATTTTCCTTATTATATTACGATAGAAAACAAAAGCCTACTTCTTCTGTTCTGCTTGGCCAATCACAGGCATTTCAACGCCAGATCGATTAGTTTTCGTCAATATCACAGATTTTTGAGCCGGCTCTGACTTTTTAGCGATTGTTTTCACTCTGACTTTTAACCCACGACGTTGCGCCTCCCTCATGTTGGCAAGATTCGCTTTCATTTTGGCAAATTTTGTCTAAAAGAATTAAGACAGACACACCACACGTAGAGACGATGGAATGCAAAAAAACTGAAAGATGTGCACATCTCCTGTTGGGAGAGATGAGAGGTTGTACTGAAAGACTCCACCTTATTTCCACTAAACTCTGCTTTTAAAAGTTGAGCAGACATTTTGTTTAAATCTTCGTCTGTGACTTCTTTCTCTTCATAAACTTCTTCATTGGTATTCAAATCCTTTTGTGAGGATGATTTTGATGGCTTTTCTGTAGTCTTTTCAGGATTTCTAAAATGTACAATGCATAGAAATGTTTTATTAAAGATCTTTTTATAAGTAATTAAATTATTCATTCTGAAATTTTAATCACCTAAATTGTTCCTTTTGTCGTGAACTATTTTGAGAATATCTGTTGGGTGATCTAGATGTGGACCTTCGTCTAGACTCTGTTTTACTTAAATCACTGTCAAAATCTGTGGCTTTGCTCTAAAACAAATTCATAATAATGGAATTTTATTTAGATTGGCAGATATGGGAAACGAAGTAAATAGAAAATTAATATCATTACTTTCTTCCATTTCGGTTGAGAATCGCCAGAAGAAAAATCTGATCGGTAGCTTGGGGATCTAAAGATAAATACGTATGGATCAATCATTTATTTTTTACTGTTTATTAAAAGATTAGATGTTTTATGTAGCTTTACCTAGAGTGTTTAGGAGATTTAGATCTGGATCTTCTTGGCTTATCATGATGATAATTGTCAGAATGATTGCTCTGAAAAAGATGAATATCAGTTCCTCAGATAACTGATAGAATGTTATGATAACAATAATCACATCACTCACTTTCTTCCATCGAGGTTGATCACCTCTCGACGATGAGAGATGTTGTTTAGGAGACCTAAATTAGAATACCGTTTAGAATTCATAGTTATCAGAGCCAGGTAAATTCGAATCCATTGATAACCAATAAGTATCTAGATATATGTAAGTATTTTACTGTGTGGTTAAAAGTGATGATCAATAAAATTCTTCATTACCTGGATCTAGATCGTTTTGTTCTATAGTCGCCATGTCTACCAGAAGAACTATAATCATTGTCATCATCTGGGCGTGAAAATCGATTTGGTTTGGTTCTTGGTCGATTATCATTGGAAGAATTTTGAATTGGTTCTGGAATCAGGCAGGGAAATAAAATGAAACACCAAATATTACCCAGATTAAACCTTATAATTTTATACTAAATCCTTTTATTAAAAAAACACATCAAGCTGCTTAATCAACTCACTATTTCCAAATAATGACATCATTTTCTTAACATTGACAGGGTCCCATCTCGCAGATAGATACTCCTCGACAGAGATATTCTCCTCTCTTGCCAATTCAACAGCCCTGTAATAGGACTTTCTAAGCCATTGTGTGTCTGCAGATTGATTAGAAACTTTCTCTTCAGGTAGGCCAACTCCCCCATCTTTGAAATAGGGATTAAGTTCTAGTTGGTGTTCTCCTACCTAAAGGATGAAGTAAACATTGCATGAGAAGATAGTCAAATTCAAGAAAATTAAAAAAGATTGATATAAAAAGGAAACCTTTATGTCAATTTCTTTTTCTTTGGGTTCTTTTGGCTTCTTATCTTTTACAAACACAGATAAAAAATCATTTAAATCTGAAGATCCAGAAGGAGTTAGCCAATTATCATCCTACAAACAATAAAATGTTTATAAATAAAAAGTTATCTGAATATTTTAATTTATTTTACAATCAATGAGTTCAGCAATATTACTTCAATTTTTGATGTTTTTTCTTTTTTTTCATGTTTAGTGGTTTCCACCCATTCAAGTTCACTGTCTGACTAAAACAATTAAACATTTGGTATAATTTTGAGATTTTAATTATTTCACAAATCAATTATGTATTATATAAGTACTGACATCATATGATTAGGTTCATTATAAAGGTTGAATTTGAATAAATTTTTTATATGAATAAATGGATTATGAAAATTTAGTTATTTCATTCTATAGTTCATTTTTTCATAGGTTAATAGTTTAAGCTATGGTAATATTTTAGATTTATGCTTTACTTAATCAACTCTCATTTTATTGTTTAGTTACTGAATATTCAACATCCGAAATTTTTTTCCTTAGATCCTTGTTTTCTGAAGATATTTTGTAATTATAAAATAATGAGTAGTTATGGTAAGATTTTAAAAATATAATTAGTAATTCCAAAAAATCAAGATACTTATCATATTTAATATAAAGGAAAGGTAGGTGAAAGTTAGCTTTTTATGAAGAAAATATGCAAATGTTACAATCTAATTGAGGTTCTTTAGTCCCTCTGTGATAGTCTGTAATTAATTATTATTTCTGTATTTTTCATATTTTTTTTACATTTAAACCATTTTTTTCTGCATTCATTTCCGGATTTAATAGTTGTTTAATCTGATAAATCAAATATTTGAGCATAAATATAGGTTAAATGTTTAAAGGTTTTATGTGTTTGAATATTTTTGTGCATAAATATGCAGGATAGTAAATAGACTTGAAATTAATACATTAAAAAATAACTGGCAAGGTTCATTATTAAGGAAAGGGTACATTTGTGACTTGTTTGGTTATAGAATTAATTACAAATAATTAATTTTGATTGATGTAGCAATGAAAGATTAACGATATCATTCCTTCTAACTATAGTAATTTAGAAAATTATATAAATATTTTAGAATATTTACTTCAGATGATGAACTAGACGAAGAATTTCGTTTCTTTTTTTCTTTCTTGCGTTTTCTATCTTTTTTACTCCGCTTGCCCATTGCTCATTATATGCGCCAAAAATATTTTAATATTATTGATATCTTTTAAGAATGATTTTAAAATAAATAGAAATTTAAAAAATGAGCTTAATCAAGACATTTATCTCAACTTTATGCGCATTAAAGTAGATATTTAAATGAGAATGTATAGTTACAAATGACACTGTCCTGATAAATAAACTGTCCTAAGCAAACGTTTCTGTAAATACACCAGAAATAATGTTCTCATACATACCACATTTTTCCCTTAAGGCCGTTCCTATTTTTTTATCAATAAGGTACACTTTAGTTTTACTTTTGGGAAATAAAATTTATCGATGTAGGTATAGGATCTTATTGAGTGACCTTAGTAAACAAATGGTTTCGGTAAAACATTTTCAATTCATGTAAAGAAGCAACATAATGATAAAATAATTGAAAAAGAACTTATATGTATATTCTATTTCTACTCAGATAGATAACTACAACCCTGGGTATACATACTATTAGAGTTATAATGATCATGAATCGTAATTTAAAAAAACAGGGATATAACAAGGCATAGATTATTATCTTACTTTCAATTCACCAATCGATAGATTTTTCTACTGCGGACTTTATGATACCCCATAGAAGATAGTATGAATTTTATAAAAAAGCTTGGGTCATAGATTATTTCATTTTATTTCATTTATGCATATAATAGATTTGTTAAAAGTCATTATGTAATATATGGATATCTTTAGATATGAGTCTAGATATAAATATGTCTATGATCTATGATTATCAATTTATTCACAAGCACATCGTACATTGTAAGAAGTCATCGTAAGAGAACTGATAGCTCCCAGTCTCCGCACCGTGCTGAGCTCTATCTCTCGCTCTGAATGCCTCTGTGTAAGCTCGGAGTCTAACACTAAGTGACACGAAATCGTCAAATGCAACCAGACATTGCCCATTATCCATCATCTTGGAATAGCGACGCAAAATTGTAGTCATTGCCTGCTGACTTAGACGGTATTGGAAACTGTTGCGAATGATAGTGGCCAATTCTTGCGATTCAATGAAGCCACTACGATTTACATCAGATCGAACAAATACCTGATAAGACAAAACAAAACAAAATTTCCTATTTAGCTTCAGTGTTAGTAGGTCACAATACAATACTTTAGTAGGTCACAATCAACTTCAATCAAAAATCAAAATGTGTAAATTTTGAAGCGAGCATCTCTTAAAAAGTTTCTAAAACTAACGTGATAATATTATCTCGTGTAAATAATATCTCTATTTTAGTGATTCATAAGCGTTACATCGATATTAACTTGGCCCCAACCGCATTTGGCTACGGCCCGGCAAACCATCTTTCAAAAAAGTTATGAGCTTATCGATTTTAATATTCAGATAGTGTAAAACACTTTTGCAATCTCTATACAGCGCTATACAATATTTCATTCCTGAGAGTGCATCGCCGGGATTTGAACTCTCGACCCATGGATTGGTGTTCAAGCGTTCTAACCACTCGGCCAGCGCTCTCTACAAAAGAATTACAATTTAAAAGCCTTCTTATACTGCGTGCTAATTCAACTGGATGCTGAATCAGACATAGAAATTACTTTTAGCTTTTAAGCAGTATGTAAGTCACCTGGTGCCAATAAAGCAAACAACTGAGCAATTCTTTGAACTCTGGGTACTGCATAATGCCGTCTTTACTGCGGTCCAGCATTGCCGACATGATCTTGCACAACTCGAGACTCCAGTTGATGCCATAGTGTTGACGAATTCTCGGATGTTCGTTCATGATTTTGCACAATTCTTCAGCTTGAATACCACCAAGAGTTTTGGAAGAGTATCGATGGAAAATATTTTGGAATTCATCTTCTGATTGAAACTGTAAACTCTAAATAAAATTAAAATACTGCAATTTAAAGTAATTTGTCGAAGTCGAAATAGTCAAGTTATACTAAACGAGAAGATGTTATTATATTTCTTATATTACATATGAGGTAATCTGCGACTTTATATCAGCGACATCTCAGCTAATCTTTATCTGTAATTGGAATAGGCTCGACACCTCCGACTTTTGTACATTTTAACACAATAATGGACACAAAATTCACATGAGTGTATTCCTGTAGAGATGTCAGTGTCGAGTCTCTATTCCTGTAGAGATGTCAGTATCGAGTCTCTATTCCTGTAGATGTCAGT
>JAYMFX010226238.1:0-10036 GCA_036784945.1 Monocelis spectator | reverse complement strand
ATATATGGTTTGAGTAATTGTTTGGGTAACACTAAGTTCTTGTGAGTAATTGTTTGAGTGACAATAAGTTGTTGTGAGTAATTGAATATATGGTTTGAGTAATTGTTTGAGTAACACTAAGTTGTTGTGAGTAATTGTTTGAGTAACACTAAGTAATTGAATTTATGGTTTGTGATCTTTGAGTGAATGTATTACATAATCTTAAGAACCTAAACTTATTGAGTAAGAATAAGGTATATATATAGGACCATGTGTACCCTTATATAAAGTGAACTTGATAATTTATATGACTGTCTAATATGTATTCATTTAATTCTTGAAATTGTTTGTTTTAATGAATTGAATTATATCGTTTGCTTAATAAAGTTATGTATCTTATACTCTATTCTCTCTCTATTTAGGAATGAAGATTCTATTAAACAAAACTGCCTGCTTTTATTATTCTTATTATCATTTTATCTTTTTTTAATTATAAATAAATATTTTCAAAGCAAAACTGAATTAAATGATTTTACTTTTTAAATTAACATTTTAATATTACTATAAGTAGTTTGATTTAATTTTTTAAATTTATTCTAATACAATTTGTTTTTTAATTAATGGAAATTATAGAAAATGCCGCTTTCTTAATATTGAATATAATATTATTTTTTAAAGAGTTATAAAATAGAAAATATTAACTACATAAACTGATTAAAAAATGTTTATAAAAGAAATCAAAAAACGTTCGTTTTTAAAGAAAGTATTATATAAAATAAACTATTAAGAAACATTGGCTTACTACCTACTCAATGTTTATGTATTTAAATTTTTACCAAGTGATGCTTTTTAGAGTATTTTGTTCTCATATCTTCTTCATTATCATCCTCTTGATAATTGATAACTGCGAGTTGGAGATTATGATTTGATTCTTTTCAAAATAATCGAGATGGAACGAAAAAGCGAAATCTCTTATGATATATATCTCTTCCTGTTATAGTGAAATTAAAATTCAATACCTATCAATAAAATAGTATCGAGCTCAATTTAATTGTTGAACATAGTCGCCAAGATATTTTCTTTGAACTAGCAGACGGCTGTATAAGGGAAGCATAGAGTATAATTATCTTTAATAGTATAGAGTCATCATTCTCTAGAACAAAGAACTAATGATAAATGCAACCAAACATGTTTTCATTATAATTGAATTTTAAGCCGAAACAAATTGAACAAAAGAATGAGCATTACGACAGTAACTGTTGTAAACAACGGTTCTACATAATTTTAAGTACCTTAAGCTTACCTTAAGTTAAAGTTTGACTCCAAGGCTAGAGAAAATCTATACAGTAGGTCTATCCCGTTAGTCTATAGTGTGAAACGATCCTAATTAATAATCAAATTCTTTCATGAGTAAGTTTAATCAACTCAAAATTTAATAATTCATTGCAAAATCATGTTTTCATCAAATAATTTCAAATAACGTCATTTATACTACTTAGAAGTAGTCTGGGGGTCACGTAGAAAAGTTCTTTGTTTGGGCGCAATACATTTGAATAGAATTCACACAGAATTTCTTGCGACACAGAACACTGGGTTAGTTTATGTTTGGCTTTGTCAAAAAAATTTAGTTTTTAGTCTTAAAACTTAGATTTTATTGGTTTTAAAACTTTCTTAAAACTTTAATGAGTTTTTTTCGGTTTTAGAAAATTTTTTAAGACTAAAACTACGTTTAAAACTTTTAGATAAAACCAAGCCACTGTGAAACCATTGTCTCTGTCGCTCCTTATCAAATAAGATAACTAATCCATGATAAATATATTTGACAAAAGCCAATTATTTATTAAAGTGCAATAATAAACACTATACTTATAACTCATCAAGTAGTTTAATAAAGAAGGATCTCAACCCGATACAGACTGTTTCAATTTATTAGGCATCATCAGTCGGATATAGAGGATATATTATATCCTCCTCCTTGTTAAACCAAACAAAAAAGCCAAATAAATGCTACGAACAAGCTAGAGTTACATAGCAATATCAATAACTTACTACTCAAAGTTATCTGTAAGTAGGTATAAAGATTTATTGCAATTCCTAGCAAAAGAGGATTATATATTTGTGGCATGTTATGTTAAAAATTATAATTTATAAGAATCCAACCAAGAATTTATTAAAAAATCATACACAAATTGAATGTAATAATTTATTGATTTACATATTATATATAAACAATCAAATATGTATTTACTCACATTTTGCAGCAAACGTTCTAAAAGGTCTTTAAACTCTTTGATTAATTGGAAAACTCGATAGTTTTATAAAGATAAACAGTCAATTGCATTTATTCAGTATGAAAGTACTAGTTAACCAGATTAGAAGAGTAGAGAATACCTGGATCATAATAGCATAGAGTATCAATGGATTCATTATACACAGTTTAATAGCTATATATTTATCCCAATGATTATGAATAAAATGAAAATCAAACCATTGTGTTGAAGGATGAAGTTGGAACCGTGCTTCTTTAGTTGAAGTTGATTTTTAAATATAACTACATAGGTTTCTTCGAGAATCAGGGAGTTTGATGCTCTTAGAACTGAATCATACATCCATGGTACTTAAATCCATAGAAGTCGGATTGTTTTAATGAAGCGAGAATGTAATCCGATTTCTATGCTTAAATTTACACTAAAATTGATAACAGATTTTTAATTTCATGAAAATCTATCTAAATTTAGAGACCATAAATTTATCGGCGCTGATGAGAAAATGTTAATTTTGCCTGGTCATATATTTAGTAGTGATGTGTTTGATCGATATGTTGATGAAACTTTGCCAATGTCACAGTATGTCATAAGATAATATACATCATAATATACTACATACCTTTAATATTTCGCCTCAAACATACATAGATACCAGCAGAGGTTTGTTTTCAGTTAGACAGAAAATAGAATATATTATATTTCTATGGTCTTGATGCAAATCAGTAGCTCTATTATGACGTGCACTCTGATTATAGGCCATGTTTGAAAGAATGATTTGCAAACCAAAATAACTCATTTATGCTTACTTTCTATCTGGAATTTGAAAGTTATTGTGTGAGATTTCGAGCAGGATTTGCAGCAGGATTGAGTATGAAGCTTGGTACTCACTTCATATCGGTAAAAATAACACGAGTTGGAGAAGAAGCCCCACATTTGAAATCCTGCGCACGAGTTGTCAAGTGAACAGAATTTGTGACAATCGGATTGACCTAAACAGCTGTATTTGACATAATTCAATTGATTTTTATCGTTATCCTCATTATCCCTGGAACACATCTTCAAATGATACTCATTGAAGGTGAAATCGTTGCATAAAATGGCACCACATAAAAGGAAAATCATAGAAATCAGAACTTGGCCGTCCCCTAATTGATGCATCGATGTTTCTTTTAATTTTTCTGTTAATTTGCAACATAAATAATTGGATGAAAATTTATTTAATTGATTGAATCATTTGTTGCATTATTCTCAGTCTTGAAGGAGTATTTTAATTTGCATAGGTATATTCTGTATCTATAATCGTTAATGAAAACTAAATATTAGCTCTAGTATTTATAAACAGTGCTGCATAATCCAGGCTATCTATAAACAATATTATCACTTCAAGTATTGACCATCACCAAACTCTCTTTAATCAACAAACATTCTGGGAAAATGTCACTTTGAGAAATACGGAAAATCATCTGTTTTAGACATCTGGGATGTTTTCATTAACTTATACTCGCCCCCAAAAGGAGTGATCCATTGACATATAATAACAATATTACAACAATGACGTGTAAAAACTAACAGCCCAATTAGTTCCCATTTACCGCCCCTTACCACACAAGAAAAAACATTTTCCATAAAGATTTACAATGTGTTTTCCTGTGTATTGTCCGGCCGGGGCTTGGATTAAATTGTGTTTTAATAAAGTGCAAAATTCAAATCGGCCTACCGTTCCCATACAAAATCCCATGTTTATCTCCTTAATTATCAATTCCCAATTTCTATGATTAAATTGATTCCTTATTTCTATGTATATTAATTTAAGAAATACGCTTGCAAATTCCGGTGCAAATTCTATGGAAATAAACACACGCTTAACAACCCTACAATTATCGGTATGGGGAGTTTCTAAGGGTGTTCTAAACAAAGTCTATTGAAAATTTTTCAAGCGTATTGTAAACTTTACATCGATTTTATATAGATCATAGAACAGCTGCTGTAGAGCATTGAAAATATATTGGAGAAAAGTGAAAACCTTAGATTAAACATTGATTATTAACAGTAAATATAAACCTAAACGAATATCAATATAGAATACTCCAACCTTCTCTATATCTTTTAGCTTCCTTTAATTACCTACTCGATTCTGATTGGTTCATTTGTCCAACACGTTGACTATGAAACCTGACAAAAAATCTATGATCCATTTCAGTGATCATATCTTTATGAATGTCGTTCTTAACTTATTTGCTTTTTATAGTTTTTTGTATTTCCTTTGTGCTTCCATTAAAATATAAAAACATTCTGAATAATAATGTTTGCATGACATTTTTTTATTTAGTTTCAAATGTTTTTTACATTTTCTTATGAAGTTTCATTTTGAGCATCAAAAAGTACATGTTTTGAATTTGTAGTCTTTGTGGGAGGTAATTTGGAATGGAATCCTGAAATATAAAATTTGATTCAGATATATAATATGTAGGATTAATTCAAATTTATGACTCAATTTTGTTTAGTCAATGAACAGCTAATAATTAATATTTAAAAATGATGGCTCTATATCTCCATAGTATAGTATAGTCTCCAAAGTTATTATAATAATGTTGGGTATTTATTTTTATGAAAATCTTATACTTAAACCATGCTTAAACCGGTTGCTTTCATATACTGTAAAGATTAAAGTTCTGTTGACTCATCAATTGGTGGTGAATTATATGTCCAGAGTCATCAACAACACATATTCATTTATATACATATGAATAACATCATAACTGAACAGTTTTCGTGTTCAGGTACACATTTGCCTGCATCGTTGAGATTCAGTTCTTTTTTATATAACTAAATAATCTCTGCAGAATAAATAATAATTCAACTCAAGTGAGGAATTAAAGTATTTTATACTGTGCAGATCATATGGTTCCCAGACTAAGTCAATCTGTCTCTGTATCTAAAGAATAGTCGAATAAATCAATTTATCCAGGTAATCCGCACTGCAAATTAAGAAGCATTAAATGCATGACCATTCAATTGAATGTAAAGTACAGTTTACTAATTCATTCAACACTTTTGAGACACTGTATGCATATATATATATACAGTCATAATATCACAGAGGTAATCTCTGAATTAAATGACAAAATAGCAACATTTGTTTTATGTAATGTGGAGATAAGAAAGTAAGTTGTTATTCCAAAGAATTAATTGCGCTTTGATGTAGGTACGAGGTATTTATAATATGATGGATTTGCATGTCATGCTATAGAAAAACGCTTGACACTTTTCTTTGAAGATATTAATTCTTAGTGTTACTATGTTATAGCAACAGTTTCTAATAGCTGCCTTCTCTATTATAGTTATTAAATGTTGTCTATTATGATTGCCCATTAAATTGTTATTCTGAGGGTTTTGTATGAAATTAAAAAACCATAGTTTTTAAAGAGCTTTAAATAGCAATCTTTTTGCGATAACATTTAAAAAAAATTAAAATGGATTTCCACTAAACTGGTATGTTATGTTTAAGGCCTTTGTAAATCAAAACTAACAATATAGAGATAGAACTTTTTTCTAAGATATCAATCAATACAACTCGATCTCTGATGAAAATAAAATTTCCTAACAAGCATAGAAATTCATAACAAATGCTATACATACGTATTATGGGTCCTCTGATAGCTGCTTTCGAGTGTCCAGTTGGAGGTTTTGAATCGGCATAAATATGTTCTAACTTCATGATCAATTCCGTATTCTTTGATTCTTCATGAGTAGGTTCACAGCAAGAACCATTAACATTCTGTGGATCAAAACCCAGTCGAGATATCTTGTCTTCTTTACTGGCTGAGAGTAGCTGATTTTGTTTAGCATTGTTGTATACAGTGGTGGTACTATTAGCTGGTGATTTGTAATGAGAGAGGTTCGTTTTATCGTTCAATATTACACTGGCTGCGTCTGTCGATGCTGAGGTTATGCTCGACTCTGCGGATGTAATCGGAGGGAGGAATTCTTGAATCCCTTCCGTCTTATTCACTGACGTGAAGTAGTGCCTCTGGAGAGCTGGTAGAGTATAACCTCGACAAATGGTCATTCGAAGAGACTGTCCATCAGGTGTGTTTTGCACCAATGCGATGAGTTCTGCAGGAGTGGCGCCCAGCATCAATATATTGTTACACGTGACAATGATGTCACCCACTTGAATATCATTCCTATCGCCGCATACAGATGTTAGATTATCATTCGAATTGCATTTAGATGTGTGGAGTATACCACTGATTTGAAGAAATACATTCCGAGATGTTTCTGAGCCACCAATTATGGTAAAGCCAAATCCATTGGGGCCCTTAAAAGAAAAAAGCACATGAAACTAATAGATTATAAAAAGATTGAATATAGACATTCATACAATCATTCATAATATGTAACATACCTTCTGTTTCTCCAATGTAATTAAAGTGCCCATTAATTTAGCTACATCGGTTGTAAAGTTTTTGGGGTCGAAGAGATGCTGACCAACACATTCATAAGTACCGTTTTTGCTCAAAGCATTTGAAGATGAAGGCTTCAATGGAATATTGTGCTTGATAGGGGGAGAATGGTTCATCGACACTCCCTGATAAATGTCATCTGAAACTTTCGATTTCGCATGCCGTGATTTAGGACTGAAAGGGAAGCATCGGACGATTGAAGAAGATCGTTTTCCCTGAGTCGGAGATTTGGCAGAAGTTTGAGGTATGCATTGCTCCATTGGAATGAATATCAATTTGGGGTTCAGGACCCACTGCTGCGTAAACACCTGGCCATTGTATTTGTTCACCAAATAGGTGATGTTGTCAGCACCGCGTAGAACTTCAAAGTCTGTTAAGCTGGAGTTGAATTCGGTTTTGGTCACTTTGTGGCAGACTTGTCCACTTAATCTTTTATTTTGGAGGGAAGATAGGGGACTTTGCTGAATCAAGTTTGGGTTAGACGCCACCCGACGACTGTGCGATGGTGGACTGAGACCATTGTAGCTGCTACACCTATTCAAATTATCCCGAGATGATAGTGGCGTGCTTGGAATGTTCCTTCTGGGCATTGGATTGGAATTCATTCTGCAATCTACAAATGAATTATTATCACTTTATGAACCAAGAAGGATTGTGTAACCAAGGGGGAATGAGTAGTAATGTATCAATGGTTACTGATCTTATTACTGGGGTGCATAAGATTAATTTTACCTAGTTTACAACTGAACTCAACAACCTCTTTTAATGCATGTTGTATCTGGGCCTCATCAAAACACTCAAAGATATATCATATCATGTTATTGAGATGAATAAAAACAAGAGTAACATTAAATTATCCGACTAAAACCACCCGACATCTTTTATATGGTAACTACTAATTTTTCCGATAGAGTTGAATCATGTGTTAGCCGACGCAAACCTAATCCTCCAGGTTCAGACAATAAATAGATGCTACATACTAAAACAACAGCCAATGAAATTTGTATGATATTCCTTTTTTAATGTAGAGAAAACTTTTTTAATTATATGCGTTAAATAAAGTGCTAACTAATAATTATACTATCGTTGTAGCTAAGCAACAACGGTAAACCAAATATAAGGACTGGTAGGTAGTCCAAATTTTAAAAGTTATTGCATTTAGTCGATATTATGGTCTCCAAACTATATAACGCATAGCCGTAAAATATTTGTAATATTTGTAATATTTCAAAGTTTCAGATCAGTTAATCCATGTCTAATTTAACCAGCGCAGTGCTATATTACCTACTGAAAATCAACCGGTCATTGCTCTTAAACTTAAAAATCATATAGACCAATATAATATATAACCATATAGAAATATAATCAGCATTTTTAACTCACCGGGTCTCTTTGAAATCAAGTTAGAATTTCCCAGTGCATGAGAGATTGCAGCGGTGAATAGCGCCTCCTATAATATTCGAAGATTGTATGATGGTATTCAAACTTGTGGTTAGCGCGACAAATTATTCAGGTGCACACATTCCCAACTAATTAATTGCTGAAGTTAGACGAACTCACAATGTATGAATGGGATATTCAGAGGATCAGTAGAGTGCCAGGCCATATACATGTTTGTTACACTACTGAGCCTCACAGATATCCACATGTGCCCATGTAAGTGATGCCAAATATGCGCAGAGAGATTGTATCAGCATGTAACCTCTAACATCTGTATGTGTACTCTGTCACTATTTGTATGGAGATTTCCATCACGGACAAATTACACTACACTACCAGATACCTATACCTGAGCTAAACTATTTGTATGTGTGTATGATTAGTAGGAGCTGTATGCAAACATCCATCTTTATTAGATCGCATTTCATTCTCAAACGGAGGCTGTGAGAGTTCAGCCACTACTATACCTATATTATACAGAATATCTAATAAAAGAATATTTTGACCTATATGAAAATGTGCGTGTGATCTTTTATAGCGAAACCGTCGGCCTATTAAATTAATAAAGGATCACTGAAATGAAGATTGACTTTATAGATATTTTCAAACTATACCCGTCATTTACTAATGTATATATTCATAAAAGTTTCATATGAAACACATTACTACTTTATTATATCGACAGAATATTACTTTAGAAATAAAAATCAATTATTCAATTACCGGAATCGCATCAATAAACAAAAAACAGCATTTTCAGTAAGTTTTCAGGGTTTTAGGTTTAAGAGATATTTTATAAGATAATATCAATATACTTACATGCTATAAAAAGATCAGTTTGTTTACATAGAACATACAGTTTAAAAATCTTCAAGAAACAGATATTTAAAGTTGAGTTTTCGGTATTGCTCATGCAACATTACGATTAAAATAATTGTTTTTTGAGCCTGTATGCATAAAAAATAAGAAGTGACACCCTGAAGTGACAATAGTTCGATATCTAGAAAAATTATTACAAAATATTTACAAAATATAGGAACTTATGTGGTACGTAAGTTCCTATATTTTTTGTTAGCATTCTTGTTAGTAGGCGAGGTGAAAATCCCTCATATCTGATCTTGTTTCGTTCCTGTAATTAACAGTAGGTACATATAAAAGGAGTTGGCTGTTGTAATAATTTTTCTAATCTTTGAAAATGGTAAGACCGACCGAAATATATTACATAGATATCGAACTATTTATTGTCCCTTCTTTCTTATAACGCATACAGGCTTAACAAACCAATCATTTTAAAATTGAGTGGAAAATAAAAGTATATTTAACACATATTAAGTATAGTAAGTAAGTAAGTAAGTAAAGTTGTTTATTTACAATCAATAGAAAACAACATTGTTTAACATTATAAAAGAATAATTAATCATTAGAATTAAATTTTATAGAATTTAATGTAAAAACATTATTTAACTTAAAGTTAGTTCTTATGTGCGGCAAAATAAACCGACCAGAAGTTGATTTATGCAACATAAAGGGAGACAGAGCTTGTGGGTCGCATTATTGACTATACTTTTATAAAGAGAAAAGTGTCTTAACATTATACAAGAGTGTGTTATCTAACACCATAGACATGACATTGAGATTCCTACTGTAAAACACTACGATAAGAGCATAGAGTAATAAGCATAGAGTAATAATACCAAGAGAGTTCACTATCTAAAATACAGAAACGCATATCGCTGGTTTTGACCTACCAACGCGCTCATTTTCGTATCTCCGCCATTATAAACCATCAATTACAAATTGACGTCATTCCTGAACGCCTAGTCTGATTTTAATACTTCTTATATCTTTAGAAAGTGCTCTTTTGTTATTTTCTTACAGGGAAAG
>JAYMFX010226237.1:1764-17533 GCA_036784945.1 Monocelis spectator | reverse complement strand
TAATCAAATGTTGTTGAGGAAATCTTTTGTTGTAGATTTGTCGGTCTCAAACGCAACTGAGGTATTTGTCATTCTGTATTTTATCTAAACTAGCAACTCTATATCACTGTTTTTCATTATAAAAGAACAATCTATCCGTATAATAATGACCGATTTGGCTATCTCAGCTAACTTTATCTCGCTTCGCAAATAAGTTCAAAAGATAAATCTACATCGTAGCCTATCTTATCCTGCTTCCAAAATATGGGTATCTGACTAAAAGTAATTCTCCTTTTTATATAAATAAAATGTTGAATTGGAATATTGGAATTAATTAGATTTGAAAGATACTATTTGGTTGACATTTCCAAACGAACTCGAGCTTCCAGGAAAATGATGAAAATAAATTGATCAAGTTTTTACTTTATTAACATGAAGATATAAGTTTTGAGAAGAGTTTCACTTGATATGAACAGGTTGGTGCAGAGGGAATATTTTGAGTAAGTAAAGTATACAGTATAATAAGTATATTTAAAGTGTTCGTTCTAACATCATTTTAATTCTTTATTGTGAAGTATTTTAAGTTGGCTGTAAATATAAAGCCCCATTTAATAATGTAAATGCCTCAAATGTTTGTATATTTTATTTGTCAAAATCAAAATCTTTATGCCTTCCACGAATAAAATTTATTTTGGAATATTTTACTTTTGAAAAAAGTAAATATAAATTATGTGTGTTATGTAATGTACATATTTTATAATCTGCTTATCTATGTTTCTATGATGAATTTATGTAACTACGCAGTTTGATTTTGTGTGTCAGGCGTGAGTCGTATTTGGGAAAGGTGATAAGAAGTGCGTTTAATAAAGGTTAATTGTTATTCACAGGATAATTTCTGTTACTATACCTATATACTTTTACAAGCTATTTCGGCGTATTTTACTACTCCATTTTCTTCATGATGGCATCATTATGAAGAAAATGGACCGACACTGCAGTGTCGGTCAAATTTTGTGACATGATAAGACAATTTTCTGGTGAAGAAAATAATTTGGAGTTGATTCAAAAATTGGAAATGGTCGCGAAAATCTTACTACATTTGTGCCGTTGTTTTTGACCGGAGGAGCCTTTAGTGTCTATCAAGGTTTTACTGAGGGAGACAAGCAAGATTATGGTCGCGTCAAAAAATATCGTGATATTTTAAAACAGTGCAAATATGCACATTTGTCAATATAATTAGTGTTTATTTGGAAATATTATATCCACGTTATAAAAAAATAAGACTCTCAATGTTTTCTAAATTGTTTGTATTTACAAAATTATACGATACAACACAAACAGTAATTATTACATGTACGAATCTCATCAGTTAATTAACAAATAAAGATTGAAGAGATACTCATATTACTATGTGCGTTTAAAGATTTGAATTCAATAATATGCACATACATTAGTACCTATATGAATATAATTAAAATTAAAATAAAGACTGATTTCATCTGATTTTAACAGTACACGAAAATAAATAATTAAATGATAGATTCAATATAAATACATAATTAAATGCTGAAGTTAAAAAAAATATTTCAGAGCTTTAAGAAAAATAAAAATGAAAGCACTCTTAAAAACAGAATTATTGGGCTTATTTTTCCACTTGAATTGAATAAAGTTTTGTGTTAATGCAATATGAATTCATATCATGACATATACCTGTGAGAAAAATCATTATAAAGTAAATGCTAATACGTAAGACGTTAATATATCGCAATATAAGCGAATTCTGTATAAGAAAAATAGGCGAAATTACTTTAGTGAAAAATGGAAGCTATAACAACACAATTTTTCTTTACAAAGCATGAAGGAGTCACAGACTCCTAGATTTCAATTAATGGGCAAGACACAAAAATTAAACTATTACTACACGACCAGTCTATCTTAACAGAGACCAGAAATAGTTGAATTAGATGTGGTAGTATTGTAGCAACCTATAAAGATGATTGTAATATTCATCAAAAATGTATGATAGTTATTAAAGTGATATAGTCTTCATCTGAATTAGTCACTAAGATAAAAAATATTGATGATTCATTTCATACTTTGTCGAAGAATCTTTAAAAAAAAACAAATTTATAGACCTCGTAGAGAAGTAATGATAATGAAAATAGTACCTATTGATTGATTGATTGATTGATATAGTTTGAATAGATATGGAAAAAACAACTAGAAAATCTCACTGTAATGCTTTAATATTCACCATTTTGAGCCAAATACAACCGAAAGACATAACTGACTATATAGTTCAACAGCAATCGAAACTAATAAAATTTTAAAACAACAACAATTTTTACAACAGATCAATGAAAATAACTCGCAATTGACCCATTAATTGGTAAAGTTTCACTCAAACCATATTAATCTATGGTCGAGACTATATAAAAGAAGATACAAGCGAATTATTGATAAATTGTGAGCGAAACTATAATCCATTAATGAAATTAATAGAAATGATTTATACGTAATAAATTCATTACGCGTAAAAAGTTGGTCAATTAAATGGTTAAGTGATGAAATATTTAAATTTCGCTCAATTCTTATCGTTGTAGTTTTACATAATTTTAATTAACTGTAGACCAGATATTATTTTTCTTCATAATATCAAATACATGAAAGATAATTGGTATCTGCATTAATTTAATCTATAAATTAAATCATCGAAACAGACAAGATATTTTATTAGAAATTTCTATCGACTGAAATCACAATTGAGTAACTTCAAACTGGATAAACATTTGTTTAAATGAATAATAACAGTTAAACTATACAATAATCAATTACTATTGAGTATTGGTAAATATAGTTTTCTCTCAAGAGACTTGAGAGAAAATCTCGAGTAATATGTTGTCTGTTTCGCAAATTTATACGCAAATAATCTTATGCCTATAAATAAATATATACACACACTTATAAAGTGCAAACAATGAATCAAACGTATAAATAATGCCTAAAAGCACACACGCTAAAAAAATATGGTTTGGGTTCATATAAAAAATAGATAATAACTTTTAACACAATAGAGCAATAAAATTATTTACAAACGGTCAGGTAAAGATAGGGGATAATTTAAAAGAGCAACATGTATGCAGAGATAATATAATAATATGTAAGTCAAGAAAGTCAAAGGATTTTTTTGATTAACATCTTTATATAGCTATATATTGTGTACTGGCTTACAATTATAGCTGTTTCGCTGCCCACTAACTATTGTGGTGGTGGTGGTGGTTGTTTAAAGGTTGAATTAAATCCGATGCGCTAGTCTGATCATTACAATCGGAATCTGAAGAATAGGACGTGTTGGACTGATATCCAATGCTGGAAGATGACGATGGACTCGCGGCATCTACAGCATGGCTCTCAGTAGATGCCCCTGCTTTTCGATTGACCGCATTTCCCGATCTGAAAGTAAATTAACCAAGACAGAATGATTTTTCTTTAAATTTTCAAGGACGAAAGTTTGATTTTAATTCAATCACAACATTTACTTACTAAAAACGAATTATGTACGAATCCGTGTAAAGTCATATTTTAAAATAACGTTTCAGTAAGCAACAACTCATAATGCTACAATATACATTGTCTCATAAATTATCACCTGGATATATGTAGTATAGTTAGTAAAAAAGTTTCGAGGAAAGAATCATTCTTTTTACTTCATTCAAAAAGACCTGTCAAAAAGTCCTTATAGTTTAAATCAAATAAATTTCATAAAAGCATCGTCAATCGGTGTATATAATAGTGGAGATTGGACTTTGAAATGTATCGATTAAATACTGTGTGCTACACAAAATTAACCCGTCACTGCTTGAAAAGGTGTAGACTGTGGTGTATAGGCAGACAAGCAGCTAAACTAGACAGAGATTTCATTGTCAGCATCTGCAGTTGAAGTGGTAGAGGCACAGCATATCTGCTATAGTCAGTGCAAATACCGCAGACGACATGATGATTTGCATATTGCAGCATACTACACGGTTCTTTAGAGGAGAAAAGCAAAGCAAATCTAACGGGGAAAAGATGTGACACAAGGATACGAATCGTAGATTCTGACCAAGAATGATAGGACGAAATTAACGGCTTTTGAATTTTCGACTTCTATCTACCAGCACAATGCACGCCAGTCTCTTCTGTTAAAGGCATTGTCATTGAGTTCCCTCAGTTGAAGGTGAAGACTCGCCCATAATCTCGTTAATCCATCTTTGTCTTATGTACCTTCCGCAATCCGGATCACAATTTGGTTTTCCATACCTTTCGCTCTGATGACGTGCCTATATTTTATTTTCTGGTAGATCAAAATTCCGAAAAGAGATATTGGATTCCCCACTGCGTATCTAGAACCTCTGTGTGTTTCTTCGTCTAGCTGTCTACTTTAAACATGCCAGCACCATATTTCAAAGGCGTCAACTTTGTCATTGTCAGGTCCATTGACTGTCCACGTTTCAGTCCTGTACGAGACAATAGAGAAGACCAAAGATTTGACAAGTCTCCCCTTGTAGTTAGGGTAATGCCGATGTCCTTTATCTAACTTGGTCATGGCAGATCTTCGCACAGTTAGATACGTCTTGCTATCTCTGGGTGGTAATAATTGTCTTTGAGTGATTTGCGAGGCGAGAAAGTTAAAGGCTCTCACCACTTCAATATTCTCAGCATTGAGGGTGAATGCTTGCAGATAAGTGTTGGAGAAGAATTTTTGTCTTTAAGATAGAGTCCACCTGTTTCACTCTCGACCTTGACTTTGTTCATCAGGAGGGTTCTTTGCTCATAGTTCGTAAGAAATAAAAAGTACATTAATGACAGAGAGAGAGAGGCATAGGAAAGAAAGAAATAAGCACCACCAAAAGGGTACTCTATATACAGATTTCACTGTAGCAAGATAAATACGATTATTAATTGATTGATAACTCACTTGTTGATGACATGATCTCTCTGTGCACCATCTCGTCTAACATCACCGTCAGCACCCATTTTGTTGTAATTCTTTTTTATGTGATAATTATTCCGATGATCTGAGTAATTATTCTTTCTGTGAAAATTAGTGAAATTATTCTTGTTCTGATTATAGTAAACTTGGTGTGGACGATACGTTGCGTGAGAATTCGAATGCTTGAACATTTGGTGACGATTTATTTTGTGATAAGGCGGCTGACCGCCTTTGTAAGACCTCGACTGGTGCGAATTCTTTTCTCCGTAGGGAAAATCTCGCGGATAATGCTGTGCTCCAGTTGGACAGGCAGTTTCTTTAATGAAGACTAAATTATCTGAATAGTTAAGCAACTCATTGCAGATAATGGAATAGTTTGTCTTTATCCAATCTCTGTATCGCACGACCTCTCTGGTTACATGGATGATGCGAGCCAGTATTGAGATAGAATCTTCGAAAATAGGTCCATACTGTGGCAATACAGCGGTGCTTAACTCTTGATAAGCGTATTCAAAGGTTTCTTTCACACGCAATGCTCCATACGAACTACGACCAATATCATTACCTGCAACAATTAAATTAATTGAATTGAATTTTTAAATATCAAACTGAATTACCTATTCAATCTAGTCAATGTATGCAACTTGTGTGTAAAGCCACTCGTAATCTTGAACAAAAATAGAACAACAACACAACAATATTCGGAATAGAAAAATGAATTAAACAGTTAAATTAATCAAATAGATAAAGAAGCAGGCAAAATGCAAATATGCATTAATTATTAAACGCGAATTACAACTTCAAATAACTAATTCGCATTTATTTATCGACTGACAATTAATAGATACTTACTTACTAGTAACTAAGTGGTTTCTTTTTTTTCCATAAAGTATTAGGTTTGTGAAATGTTATGAAAAAGGAAAGCTAATGATGTATACGACAGGTGAATTATATCAAATATTATTTATGTCACACTGAAACAAAATCATTATAAATGAGTTAGCAGAGATATTTACATATAATATCCGAAAATAAAGATGACGTAAGCTATAGCTACAAATGGCTGTAATTAATCGTCAATAAATTTACCTTGAACTAAGGGATCTTCGATGCACAAGATAGAAGGACAACCACCATTCTCCATTTCTTTTTGTATTTCTTGCTTGGGAACATATCGACCATTGTCTTTCACCCGTATACCAGTTGTGAAATAATTGAAATGCCGCCCATAAAGTTCAAAGAAATCAATCAGCAGTCTGCCATAGCAATTATGGGGAGATTCCGTTTGCTATGAATCAAAAGAAATATTTAAGTCAATATGCAATACCGATAATCTGTTCAAAATTCTCAAGTTCGCATCATTAGGACAGGAAAAAAATAGTACAAATATAAGAATATTAAAGGAAGACGCATAGCAAATTGATGATTGCCTTGCTTATCAATGGCGAATAGAAAATCAAAATTTTCACACAAGTTTGAAGAACTAATATAACCATAATTTTTGACACCCTATAACTAACTATTCTAGACGCACATAGGAGAAAATTGGCCTCCAAGATTTGAGTTTTGATACCTCCTGTTGCTAGAACAATTAACAAACAATTATTGTTATTATTATAATTTTTGTCAATAATACGCATAAGTATTGTACGAGTGTGACGTAATAAAAAAACCGGTTAGCTGCAAAATTGAAACAGAGTCTGAAACTGAAACAATGAAAGACTCTTTCGTCTTTGATGCAGTCAATTTTAAAAGTAATTCGAAGACTCACTTGAAGGAAGCTAACTATCATAAGAATCAAAGAATATGAGCTGATTCCGCCAGTCCAAACTTCATTCAAATCCCGCTGCAATAGAAACTGCTTCAAAACTAACACCAAATAGGACAAAGGCGGATACTTGGCCATATATTCTTTGATGAGATTTGCGCTTGGTACACCATTCTTCATATTGAAACTGATGTCCACTTGAAGAGAAGTAGCTTTGTCAGTCATTTTAATGATGGGCACCTGAAAATACCATAGATAATTAGGGTATCCTATTTTAAGCTCTTGACGGACAGTGCATTCCCATATTAATAATTTTTAGAAATGAGACTATGATTTACATAAGCCTCTAAAACGTTGCACTTAATGGGAGTTAATAATATGCGTAGTGTATGGTTTCTATCCATCCTTGTGTTGTTCTACAATAAGTATTGTAACAATTGAATGAGATAACATGCTGCATTCAATCAAATCAAATCAATGTTACTTACCGAAGCACGATCTAACACTTTGATTTCAGATGTCAGGTTATTGTCAAGCAATACTTTTTCGAGTAGCCGGAGTGGAGGAGCAGACCACGAACCCAAAATTACTAGATCAATATCACTAGGACAAAAATATTCGATTCAAAACTTTATAGTATAATATATATATATATATGTATATTAACATAGCTGAAAATATTTAAAGCTACCTACCTAGTTGGTAAATAAAGTCCAGTATTGAAGCTACCATACACCTCAACCTAAAAACAATCATATAACATTAAGATACATACTGTGATATTAACTGAAGCGATATAATTCTTAATTCATTCTTTCAATTTCCAATTTATTTATTTCTATATACAAATAAATAAATTGCTATATCATATGTAGGTAACTAATATATCAAAGTATCTGGACAATATGCCACATGATCTGAAGAAATTTAAATATTTATAGGAAGTTTTATGTAGTATTCTTTTAGGATAAAAAAGGTAGATGTTTTTAGCATTTTCGATACAGGAAATGTATAAGCTGATTTGTTTTCTACTATGAATTGAAATAAGTATTATAATCCTCCAAAGCAAATAGACATGAAGGCATATTTTAAGCATTAGATAGATGCTATCAAAAATAAATATCTTTATTACTTTAGCTTCCGGCCAAATTGTTGTAACCAACTGACTTAAACGAGAGACAACTAAATTTCGAATTTCTCGTTCTTCTGGGGTTGGCGACATAAATTTGTGAAAGTCCAAAATTTCTAAATGCAGTCTAAAATTGATAAAGAATTCTGAAATATGTATAAATTGGACCCAAAACATTATGCAACAGGAAAGAATATATTATTGTTAGTCATGAAAATATTATTATATGAAAATCAAGATAAAATCTCTGCTTGATTAAAATAAGATAATAAAAGACCTCTTTGAAATAAAAATAAAAAACTAGTGACTAGAGTTCTCATTGAATTCATACTATAAATAATCTCATTTAACCTATACAAATCTTCCAGGAATAGGAATTATTAGAATAAATACCTGAATTTTTATATTAAATGAAGTCTAAAAATATTTTCCACAATATTTTGGTAATTAGATTCATGACATTGTTATAACTGTCAAATGTCAGTTCTTTTTATAATTATGGCTTGGAAAAGTATGCTTGATGTTTTAAAATTGAAGAATAATATGATAAGACATACAAAATGTCATATACTAGTAACAGTCAAAAAAAAATTAATGATGATTATTCTTACATAGATAATTTATAAGAAATACTAGATGAAGATAGAGTAATGCATAATAAAGAGAATGGCAAATTGAATCAACTTCTTTGCTTTGAAAAATGATTAACTAGCAACAGTGTCCTTATTAATATTAAATGAATTAACTATATTAAACACAAATTGTTGAGCTATCTAATTATCTACCCTCTGTCAAGAAAGTCTGCATGCATCGATATTAAACCAATGCACAGCATTAACTAAAGTAGAGAGTTGATGCACCGGCATCTCACTATTTGTGTAGGTTGTTTAGTTGTCTGCACCAATGAGATTGGCTGAATTCATCAATTAGTTGTTTCTCTGCAGTTGAATTCAGTGCTAGGTGTCACTTAAAATCAGTTGCACAAAATTGGACAACATCAGCAGATTGCCGAACAATTTGGAGGTAACAGATTTGTTTAAAATGTACACTTTGTGTAAATATCTCTATGTAATTTCTTACAAATGTATTACATTTATTGGATGCACACAGACTTTCTTGACAGAGGGTACATAATAGTTTAGAAGTTCTTACTGATAATGAATTGAATAATGTAATTTTGAAATTTATGCATGAAGTATGCAAGAAAAATAAAGATAAGTATTGCTTTGAAAAATTTGGAATCAGCTGCAATGTCACAATAATCAATAATTGATATACTCTGTTTATGATTTATTGCCAGTTAATGTACATACTTGTTTTACAAATATATTTCTTTATAAGAAATATTAAGAATAAATCAGAATATGCATTTTTAATCAAAATAACTTATAGGAATAGCCCAATAGTTAGTATGATTAATAGATTTTAACAAATAAGTTTAACATCTACTTAAAATTCAACATTGTATGATCTTTTATTAAAAAGTGGAAAATATTTTGAAAAGCATAGATTAAAACATTAAAAAAATCAAACATAAAAGCCATGCAGAAAAAATAAAGTATTAGCAAATAATACAAAAATAATCTGAATTAAATTATACTTAATATAGGACCTTCAAAATAAAGATGTTAAAAATGTTTACTTTATAAAATATTATTGAAAAGGAAACATACCCATTAAGGTTATGAGAATATTGCCAAATATGCATAGGTTTCCAAGGGCAGATGTCACAAAATTCAGGATCATTATCAAGAAGTATATTCAAACCAAATGATGATGCCTTATTTAATTCTTTCTTTTTTCTAATGAGTTTTTTATAAGCATTCAATAAATTGAAGCTGTATTGATCTTTAGTCTTATTCATTTCCATTTTGTTCATATAGGTAGGGATTGCAAGGTATGGCATGAAATCTGGAAAGGAGGAAATACACTCATCTTCTAAAATACTAAGTCGCTTATTAAATTCGTTGATTGTTTTGTCATCAGAATTTTCAGTGTTTTCTTTTAAAAATGGAAGAGATTCAGAAAGAGTTGAAAGACAAAAAGCGTTTTCATCAGTGTCTTTGAGTAATTCATAAACAAGAGGTTTATGAACCGTTTCTTTACATATTTCGGCCCATAATTTATGAGCTAAACCATGTAATTGTGGGTCTATCCATGAAATTTGAGGATCCATTGCTAATGTAGAAGAAAAGTACGATAGAAGGTTCAAAATCTTTTAAAATTTGAGAGTATATTTGGTTAGCTAAAACAATTTTGGAACATTCTCCAAATCCCTGACATCGTTCAAACCATCTTTTTTACTTTTGTATAAGGTAAAATTTAACACTTATAGAGCACTCACATTAGTTCTTGGCAAAGAAATAAGTGCTGCATTCCTTACAATTTACATAAAAATAGTTTACAGAATAAAAACCAGAGTAAGGGCTTCGATTATTTATGCTTAATTTTTTGATTTCAAGCTAAAAAAAACTATATATTGAATTTATTTACTTATAACAGCCAATTTGGAAATTGTAATGAAAATATTTGAGTAGTATCTTTAAAAATTTATAATATTATGAAAGTCCACCGACTCTATCCGATATAGCTCATAGCCGTAAAAATTCCAGAGTTAACTTATCAGAAAACATACCCAACCATTTGATCCATTCTCGCTATAAAAATATCTCCAAGCTCGCCATTCGCTTATTCCAAACATTTTGAGCGCGCTATTTAAAGTTCCGAATAATTTTCAAAGATTTATAATCATACTGTAGAATCGATCCAATTTTTCAACATGATACCACATTCCAAAATTGCTCTTGCTTCATTTTGATTTTTATTCCATTAATTAACGGTTTATTGCTATACATTAAGCAATAATTCCCTTTCTGAAACGCTTAGAAGTATCAGATCAATGATTTACAGACTATAATTATTATGAATTTGATGCTTCGCTTTCAAAATGGGAACATAATTAACCAATCACAGATCAGCCTAGACATGATGTAAATCCATAAATATTCTTAAAATTACCTTAATTTGGTAATTATACATTTATCACAATATAAATCGCATGGATAACCTATATATAACGCTGAATAGCCTATAACAGAATTAACTAAAAAATTGAAAAATATATAGTTAACAATTATTTATTATACAAAGGTAAAAATAGACGTTGCTATTACAGCTTTGTGCAAAACGAGGCACAGAATAAGATAATTAAAAACTCAGTTGACCCAAGTAAAATTACAGATTATTAATATATATAGTATAATAAGCTTATTATTACAGAGCGGTACACGATATAGCAATAATAATTAGATATAGTATAAGTAATGAAAATAATTATACACAACATCATTTCGCATGAAATATTATTTCGAGGATATGCATAATAAAAGTGTACGCAGGTTGACTTATTTGTCCGTACTGCGGTGAAAGCGATATCCATAATTTTCCTTAGCGAAATAGAAAGACTAATCATCACAGAACTAAGCATCTGTACAAGAATAATCAGAAATAAAGCAAGCCTTATCACAATCATTAAAAATAATTAGAGGTATTATTACAACAATATTCAAAGAATGCATTCTAAAATAAATTAATTTAAGCAAATGAACATTAAAAAAGATATCATAAAACCTGTACTCATTTGAGTTGGAAAGAGCATTCTTTAAACATTGCTTGAGCCATACGAGTATCACACACTGCTTCTCTAAATAATAACTTAAATGACCGGGAAATAATGGTAATATGAAATGAAAATGCATAATATATGTATGGATGTATATTTTTTGTGTAATTTTTTTAAAAAGGATTTATTTAACCAAAAGTAATATGTAGTAAGAATGGCTTAATGTAGATAGATAGGGGACAATCCGATGGATTGAAAATATGCAACACATATAATTGTAAAAATATCGGAAAGACAGGTCGCCTCCGAAAGACATAGTGTATTGAAATGCACTTACTTTAGAGTAAATGATAAATTAGAAAGCATAAATAGTTTACAAGCCTATGTTTTACAGCAGTTAAACGTAAGCTTAAAAGAGATTGGAACTTGTTGACTGAATGGGAAACTACATTAATGATTGTTAACAATTAGCATGTTTAATATGTATGTAATTAAAGAGGAAAACTAAATTGTACAACACAACATCTACAATAACATACTGATTAATTCAGATATTTGTTAAAAATGAAAACAAATCACATCAAAAAAATATGTAACACAGATATCTGAATCACAACACGTATAGAGCTAATATTACAAAGATAAATTCGGTATGATAATTTCTACATATAAAACATATCATGATGACAGGCAGATATAATACAAAGTACATAATTTACCAAGAAGCTTTTACTGTAAAATTTAGAAGCTGTATGTAAAATGTTTTAATATGACATACTTTAAGAATTAAACAGTAAAAGCTTTTAAAAAATTTAACAAATTTATAACAAAGGTTAGATGGGCCAATATTACAGAAAAATCAATTCAAGTAAAGTAATAAAGAATTCAACATTATTTTCACCCATGAAACAGTAGATGGAAACGCAGTACTATTAAAAACATTTTATGTACACGATAATATTGGAGAATAAAGCAAAGTGGAGTAAGTAATAATAAAGTATGTATTCGATAGAAATAAATCTGTTTACGAGTAATCAGAGTTGAATAGCGATAAAATGCATTCAGAATGTTTATATCATAAAACATGCATACAGAGCAAACCTATTCTGAACAGATTAAAAAGGCATTCTTATATAACAGGAAATTCGGTTCTCATGATGAATAATGCCTCATTAGTGACTTTTAAACAGTCCAGAATGGATTACTCATGCAATAAAAAATAAGTTTGAATACAATATAATAATTGAATATATAAAATAAAAGTGACAATAACACACGCAAAATGTTTAAAAATAAACCTTTATATGTATATTCATATATACGCAAATGAAAGAATCAGTTAATGTGCACACATGACACTGAAATTCAAACATTTTGAAGGGGGAAGACGGGCTGTGTCAATAATGAGTCTTAACAGCCATCATTTTTACTTCGAATCCATTTGAGATGAAGAGTCTTCGCTTGTTTTGGGTTGGAAAATGTAGTCAACGTTGTTAGCATCATCGTTAAGAAATTCATTTAACAGGTCTAAGTCCAAGTCTTCTTCAGTTTTTATCTCGCTCATCTGAAAGAAAAAACATTATTTTATTAAACTGTATAATCTGGAAGATAAGCATTTCTATTCAGAAAAATAGACCAAACCAAAAGGCCAATAATAGAAAACGGGAAAGTATGGACAATAACATCACCCATGAGGGATCAAATATAAGTCGAGGTATTTTCAAGACCTAATGTTTCAGGAGCGTTGTGAGGTGAATAAAATCATTTTGCTCTAAATCACAGACGTAACCACTGATTCGGTAAAAAACATACCAGACACAAGAGTAATCAGTATGCAACTACATATAATGTAACAGTCTTTAAGCAAGAAGGATGAGGCTAAAACCTTACCTCAAATACTTGCAACCAACTAAATAAATTTTCAATTTACCCCCCCCCCCCCAAGTATACCGCGCAAACAATCTACCCCATAAACATACATTTAAAATTTATTTAAATTCAAATACCTCATCTAGGACAGCATTAGTAAATTCAACATCTGCCCCTAAAGATACACCATGGTCATCAAAAGAAAAGTTCAAGGTTGATGACTTATCAAATCCATCCAACATGTGCTTGCGGAAATGGCGTCTCAGGTTCCAGACACTCGAATAATTCTGGCCGCATTCACTGCAAGTATACAAATGATTATCACGATGCCATACTTCATGATCCATGAGATCGTGCTGACGATGGAACGACCTGGGACAGTAGGAACAAACTAGAGGTCTGTGTTCAGGGCTCATATGGGCGTACTCATGCTTTTTCAACTCGCTTAAGTGAGAAAATCGTTTGCCACAATTGAGAAATCCACACTGCAGATTTTCTAAAATGTCATGGCAGCCATTTAAATCTTAAAATTAATATGCTGAATATATCACCCGAATTAAAATAATCTGTATACTAGACGCCAAACATATGCAATTACTATCATTTAAACAATAATGTACCTATATGACAACCAAACCAATTTAAACTAAATTTCAAATTAGTATCAAAATGAATTAGCATTTACTTTCTTTTGCAGTAGAGTCGGTATTATGTATTCTTAAATGAGCCTTAAGACTGAGATTAAAGATGAACGCTCGTCCACAAAGTAAACAATCATAAGGCTTAGGCACTTCAGCAAGTTGGTCATCACCATGTCGTGAGTCAATGTGAAGTTGCAAATGAAAGTATTGCTTGCAACCAAAATCACAAAATTCACATTTAAATGATTGAATGTCTGAAAATGAAAATTAACTTAGAATAAATAAATGAAAGCCCACACAAACAAATTTAAACTGTGATTGCTTACTTTCATGTTGCTTTTTGTGAACTTTAAGTGCACATTTGCTGGATAATACTCGACCACATATATTACAAGAACATTGCTCATTTAATTGATGAGTTCTTGATATATGACGCAGTAGATGTGGTCTCTGGGCAAAAGTAGCTCTACATTGTTGGCAAACATGCTGACCTTTACATTTTGGAGAATGATTGATCATTTCAGACAGAGTAAATTCTTGAGAACAAACTTTGCATGTAACACGAATAACATCATTATGAAAAAGGTTTAGATGTTGTAGTAGAGCTGATTTATCATCAAAAACATTGAAACATACAGGACAAGAAATTTCTTTGACATTACGAGATGAGGTGGACAGTTTAGCTGTCTGCAAAGTTGGAACAGATAGCAATGGCATATTTTTGCTGTTACTGAAGTGCACACCTTCCTCTGGAAAATAATTATCAGTATCACTTGTCTCAATTCCACTATCACTATTTCCTCCACTCTGTCTTCCATCTAACACACATTGGTATTCTGAAGTGCAGAAATACTTGGTAGAACTTGACTGCATTGATTGCTGAGTTGATGGTGACCCATAGTATATGAAGATTTGCTGGCTACCATTTGGTGATTCCTTCCAGTTATCAGGATTTTTATGCATATTGAAAGACTTGGACGAATCTATTTTACAATTGAAAGACAGAAAATTATCATTGGAGGATTCACAGCCTCATGTATTACTTTGAGATTTATGTGGAAGCCCCCTAAAAGAAAAAAACCATAGCATATTAATACAAATTATAAATGATCACATAATAAATTGTATACAGCAATACTGAGTAGTATAACCTCAGAGCTTAACCTCTTAAATAGCTCTATTTACAAAATACAATTAAATCTAGAATACAAATTAACTACAACATTAATTGCTCAAAAAAATCAATTAGTCTTACAGCTTTGGAACCGATGACACATTCCAATATTGGTATTTTTAAATATATTATTTTGTTTTTTCTTTAACTGGACTTGAATCCAAAATACTCAAATTCAAACATATTCATTAGCTATCTATACAAGATTAAGCCACATATTTCTTATCTAAACATGGGTAACAGATATATAAGGTTAAGAATTTATGGGGAAATACTAAAAGGCAGCAGTGGCAACAAAGGCAACAAACCAAAAGGCAATTTATAATTTATTAGCATTGTAAGATGTATCTGCTTGGGAACAGATTTTAACATGATAATCTAATATGTAATAAAATAATACTGATTGTGAAACACATCAATGCACTACAAAGTAAAAAGGTCAACTCATATTGACAAAAATGGGTCCATCAAGTTATAGACGGAAATACACAAATCTGATTGGTTGTTTGCATAATTTGATATCAACTTAATCAGACATTTTGATTGGTTAACCTCATAACTTGACATCTAACCGTAATGAAAAGTGGATCAGTTAACTTACAGCAATTTACTTGC
>JAYMFX010226226.1:0-10040 GCA_036784945.1 Monocelis spectator | reverse complement strand
GCAGTTTATTTTGAGCGAAGTATATGTGTACGAAATTTCAGCTCTCTAACTTCTAAATTATAGCCAGGGCAACTGTGTGCGGAATCCGGCGGAGAATGTTACTCTCGTGTTTTCTAATTACTTTTTTTATAAAGTTCGAACTGTAAGTATTAAGTGATAAATGAAATAAACACTAAACTACATATATAAACCTTATGTTGAATGTTCAGACATCATCCATATTGCAAAGGTTAACGATTTTTTTGTTTTCTCTGGGTAGTTTCTGTATTTTGTTCTTTTAAACTGTATTTGTTGTTCAATGTATTCTACATATGCATAGAGTATGTAATGAATACAATGTGATCTATAGAGTGCTGATCTGATTCTCATTGAGGGAACAGTTAGAAACATGGCTGGCTAGCTAAATCGGGAGCTTCATTTGTGATTAGAAGTCAGGCATTACTTCTTAGCGAATCACAGTTGAGTATTCGTTGATGATTTGCGTGCAGAATTTGATTTTTAAACCGTCTCCATATTCTCATTCAGACGGCCACTCTATATTCACATAATTTAACTGGATTACACCACATTACAATGATTGCATGTTATAACGAACAATTACCAACACATAATAAACGTATTTCTTGCGATTGTTTTAATTAACAATTAAATTAAGAAGCGCGCAAAATTTGAAATATTATATGTAAGAAAAAACAGTCGGAATAAAGATAAACGGGTGACTTAGGTGGTCTCCTAACCTTAACATATATCCACGCTAAGTTATGGGTCAAAGCATCAAAAATCCGTCACCCTTACATAAAAACATCCGTAACATAAAAACTGTTCCTGTTACCAGTTGTTTTTTCAATTTAATTAAAAGTCAAACAATTTGTTTATCCACTGACTCAATCTTTAGATTTTGTTCTATTAGATCTTGTACTATAATCTGGCTATAGATTCGAATATTTGTGTGTATGGATTGTGATGATTGGATGTTCTTGGGTGAGTCTCCTGTTTAAGAATATTGCCTTGATAAAATATATAACCTATCGTATAATTAAATTACATAATAGCCATTTTCTAAAAGCGAACAATATGGATTGTATAATTTTTAAAATTTCTCATCACAATATCTGCGATTCTTCAGAGTAAAATTGGGGTTCATCTTTTGTTTTACACAGGACTAACAAATTTATGGAAGTTACAATATCTCATAACTAACTCATAACTGGAATTTAAATTCTTACCAGATCCATCCAGATCTATCTCATAGAAGCATTCAAGAAGTTCTTCTGGAGTCATGGCCATAGTTTGTTGTTGAAATGACTGATTTATAGGTATCGTCTCAGAATTGTAAAGTCTTATTCAAACTGTGTAGAGATATGTATTGCATTCAATCAATGAGTGAGTAATGAATGAATGAATACATCATCAAATCGCTCTGCAACACTCACTGATAATGGTCAATGCGTGGACTCAACACAACAACAGAATGTAAACAGTCTGAATTATGATGTGCAGACAGCACTAACTCAGATAGACCATCAACACAATGGAGTCAAAATGCTCTTGCTGACTATAGAAGAGAGTTATAATAGCACATATTTTCATCATGACATTCGAACATAAAGATGGAATTTCAATAGAATACTTAACTTTTTAATTCTATTAGTGTTACAAAGTATAAATGAACTGCTATACAAGGTGATCTGAAAGTTTCTGACAACCTCTATTGGTGAGATTTTTTTGTTAGGCTATCAGAGTCCTTTCAGATAAAAGTTTAAAAGTTTCAGTTCTTCGTAATAATAAGAATGGTTTTATTGGAAAGAATGACATATACAAATGAAAAAGTGAAAAGTGAAGAGTAAAATAATAATGTTTTAGCAAATAACATTTTAGTTATAAAAGTTTTACAGTTATAAGATGCCTTTGTGGGGATGAGGCTGGTGTGGTTTCTGGCTGGCGATATGAATTGTCGCAGTACATGTCCTTCGTTTCTTATTGAACTTTGGAGAAGAGCTCTTTGTCAGCTGCAATAGTTTAATGCTCCTATCCACGAAACTGTTTGAGACGTTTGACATTGCCCTTGCCCCCTCAAAGACATTTGTAAGGGGATGATAATGGATGACCATCATTATCACATTTCACACTAGAAGCTTGTGTGAAACAAGGTTCTAATCGACTATATGGTATTGGAATACGCAGACCTATCCTCACTGATCAAGAGATAATTAATGTTTACAAAAGCATCATACTGGCTATCTTCGATTATGCCTGTCCGGCTTGGCTAGTTTTGGACGAAACACAACAACGGAAGCTCCATCGGGTACAAACGAGGGCAGAATTCATTATAGGACAGCATCTTCTGTGGATTTGCTACTTTAGATTTATTCTACTTACCTGAAGAATACAGAATTAACTTATAATTACTCTACATATTTTACCTCCACTCGATAAGCAAGCAAGCAAGCATACAGAAGCCGTGATTTTCCTATGTATCGACAATTACAAGAGAAAATCAAAAAAAAATTATTCAAGCAAAGAATTCCTACATACAAAAATATTCTAACAATTCTATTTCTGGAAATATGTCAACAAGACACAGATTTGATGTTCCCTTTGTATATCAGTAGTAACAATGATCATATCTTCACAGAGCATATAGTCACTTGATTGACTGGTCGGACGCAAAATACCTTCAACTCAGCTTCTAAATCAAAATCTCTTGCCATCATTATCAAGCAGAGCACTCGTTAGTACGACATTCCACGTGAGAGCGATGTGAGAACAGTGGATGATATGAAAATTCTAGGTGTCCATTTCAACTCCATGCTCTCATGGAGGCCTCTAGCAGATTATATGGTCTTCGGGTACTCCGTCAAACTCTCAGTTCAAAAGAACTAGAACTATACTACAACTGTTGCATCGTTCCATTTTTGAATATTTGCTTCCCCTCTTTGGGTATGCTTACCAGGCTGGTCAGCTTGACCGGATCCTGCAGGGTTAAAGAAAAGCGACACGTTTAATTGAATCATCCCTTAAACTTTTAAAAGCTATAATATCTAACCCTAATCATATTCTCAAAAACATCAAACCTACAATTTATATGTACTTTACCATATACTTCTAATCGAATCATACTGATACACAGCGTACCTATTGTCGTATGCGTTCCATTTCTTCATTTGCGTTTCCAATATTTGTTTCTGGGATAAGTTAGCGTATTTTATGATGGTTGTGCAGTGGTTAATTGGTTTAAGGTCTGACACTGCTATAATGAAGGCAGTTCATTCATTTATCATTTATTTGGGTTACATTATAATTTTTATTTAATTTAATTATTTTATATTATATTTGCATTTTTATATAGTTGATATAATTAATTCATTTTATTCTCTTTTCAGTATCACATCTTAATAAAATAAGGAAAATTCCCAGCTATGCATAGAAAGAAAAAATATCCTCATTTCTATTTTTTTTTTAATTCTTACCACATTTGAATTCGACTGTAATCTGTCATTCATGTTGAAAAAAAATCCGAATTGTTAAACAGTTTTGATAAACATGCTATAATATACTGTAGTTTGACATTTTTTCAGAATAAGAATATGCAAATATGTCTTACATAGATTTGACAATCAAATTTCATATTGGAAATGCATTATGAGAGAATTACAACACGCTTTTGTACAGATGCTTTAATACCCACATATCAATTGTCATTCAAATAAAAAGTTATTAAATTATTTGTTAAATCATTTTTCAATAGTTAGGAGGATTATTTAAGACTCATGTATAGCTTTAGTTTCTATCCATCCAATTCTTTATGTCAATATTAAGAGTATTTATTGTGTAAGCTAGCTAGTTTATCATAAAGTTTACCAATGGAAATAAAATAAAATTAATTAACAAAATTAATAAAAATAAAAATTTAGATTTTTATTTATGTGATGATATTCATAATCATAAACATCTAAAATCTCCAATTAATAATAATAACTATTTTAATTAAGACTTTAATTACCAAAGACTTTCTTATTTATTAAAAATGTTTGAATGTATTTATTTACTATACAGTTTATTTTGAAATTAATCTAATTTTGTTTTAAATCAGTAAATAAAAAACATTCGCGTAACATTTATATCTTAAATTTTTGACGTATGTTTGAAAAGATCGAGTGTCTCGACGAAGCATAATGTCGTATTAATAGAACACTTTTTCAAATGATTATGTGTTGTGCCTTGTTTTTTAATTTGAATATCGTCTTATAAATATCTTAAATTTTACCCAAATTTATCACTCTAATCCGTTAATTTATCAGCGTTGTAAGTAAACTGTCGCATCTACAAATAACTGTATCCAAATTGATGTAAAATGATCCTTTTTGTCCCTGATATCTGATTCGCTGATTGTAAGACTTAAATCTATAAATAGAAACTGAATTCGATTATTTCAATGTGCCATGCCAATGGGTATGTAGGAATATTGTGGTTGAATTCTTCTGTCTTATAATGTTTCAAATATTCTATTTCTATGCAGGATATTTTGAAAAATAAGAGGCAGTTGAGACAGTGATCCCCAAATTAAATCAATATTTCTTTCATTCTGTGTCCGACCAAATTTCTATGTATCCGAATGAAAATAGGTAACAGTTATTATGAAAATACACCGATAGACAATAATTTTATTTATTGGTTTGCTCATTCAGTGCATAGTTTTATTTCATTGATCATTTTAACATATTAACAAATCATAGCACAATATAATCAGTATACAGCTACCCACAACTTCATGCAATAAATCTATTTAAGAGAAAGCGATACCTCATATTGGGAAATTTGTGCGGAGTCGCACTATGAAGACTTTGGGTTTTGCCATTTTCTGCCTTTTTGTTTGTCTGGTATTGAAAGCTGGTCGTTGTCAAGGTACAGTATTTTAATTTTAATATATTAAATTTCAGAATCCAGCAAGCAGAAAACTCTTTCTTATAATCTCAAGAAACATTTTCCTCTTCTTCAAGTTGTTCCTAGATGCTCCAAATGATTCTCCAATTCTCTTTATTGTCACATCTTGTCACATAGCTTAATAATAACATTTATTTGACGTTCTTATTCACTAACCCGCGTGAAATATCCCTGTAGATTTTAGTTGATGGTTGCCACATAGTTACGCGATTATAGGCATGATGTTTTGCAAAATGCCTTCTCTTTCACAACAGATCTAAAATAATTTAGAGTGGACTACTCAATCCACCAGAATTGCTTATTGAGCCCTTAAATAAATGTACAATCTATAATAAACAATACTCCCATTCTCCCATTAGGAGTAAATGATAATGAATAAACAACTTTCTCCATTTAGGTGGAAAATGCTTTAATTATGAAAGAAAAAGCTTCTATTTCATCAATTCAAAAACTGGCTTTGAAAATGCTGTAAAATGGTGTCAGAACTTGGGAATGTCTCTTGCCATAACGTATGACGCTAATCATCAAGTAAGATTGTTTGATAGCATATTTAGCTTTTGGAAAATGTTTAGTGACAGGAATTTCGTAGTCACTAAGCAGGTCAGTGGGTCTAGCAAGCCTGCCTCTCATTCAAGGGATAGCTGCTTCGAGCTTCACCAGAAGCAATAATAAGTTTCCATTTGTTTGCAAGCAATTGATTAATGTACCCCTCTTTATATTGCGTGTGCCAATTATAAAATCTGATCTTAAATTGGATGTTTGTCTCCAAGCTGCAAATCCAATTCTTAGGACATTTGACACTGTTTTTCATGAAATTTAGACTTGGTTCAAAGCGAAAGTTTTGGAAGTGGGAATAAAGAGCTACTGGTTCGATGCCAGCGATGTTAACAATGAAGGACATTGGCGACATACTGACAATACTTCAGTATCCTACTTGTAAGATATTACTGTTTTAACCAGCAAAACATTAACGCTGCTATTATAAATTTAAAAACATATATTGGGATATACATAGTATTACACATGAAACAATATTGTCAATATGTCATATAAAAATTGTTTTCTATGATGAATTATTTAAATTTCTTGAATGCGTTTGAGAATTATTTTTCACAAAATTCAAATGAGAGTTCAAATTCATCAATAATTTGAATATAAAAAACTCCGAATCCAAAGAAATTGTATTTAAAAGTCCGAAGACCAAACAAATAAGAGCCTGATAGACTCCCGACATCCAAAGAGTAAATGAGATGAACCTACTCAGTGTAAACATTACACATAAACTGCAAATATCTCAACATTTAACTAACCATATCAACAAATGTAATTCCAACCTATATGCTATGAAATTCTAAAGAATTATGGACTCGAAGTCAATAGCCAACCACAACCACAACGTCTATAACGCACTGGTACTTGGCAGACGCCTTTACTACGCTGGCCAATCGAGGCCGCCTGGCACGTTTGCAAAAGCATTCGCCATGGCTACTGCAGTAAAATAAACAACATAACACAAAAGATCAAAGAAGCTGATTGACGTCTATTGAAAAAAATTCGCAACCAAAAAACAACACCCTATAAGGAAATTTGTTATACTTCGAGAAAATACTTTTCAAAAGGAAGGAGACCGAACCCATACGATATCATTTTTGATGTTTTCGGCTTTGATTATAAAACTCAAAAATATTAAAGTTGTAATTGAGAAACGTTCCTCATAAATTATTTTATACTATAATGTTCTACTAATCTTTTAATATTCTTCAGAACATTCAATTACATTGCTCCGGACAACAAGAAGAACAGAGAACACTGCGCTCTATCCTACATTAATGGAAACTATCTCACCATGGAAGACAAATCCTGTTATCTTTACAATAGCGTTGTTTGTGAATCTTATACACACAATTGTACTGCAGAAAACGTCCCGAAAAATAGTGAGTCATTAAATTATGTATGATAGACTGTATAGATTAGGTGTTGCTTATTGTTTTCTTGTTTTAAGTAAAATGAACAAACATATCAAGCTTCATGTTCTCTCTTTCAGATGTGTGTAAGAGTACCACCTGCTCACCACATGGAGAATGTGTAGAAGGATCCGACTCTAAGCCTATGTGCAAGTGAGCTACTTATAGGGATAAATGTGCATACATTTTGAAAATAGAGTTTTAGTTCAGGGAAGATGAACTCTAAGTTTGATGCATTTTCTCCTGGGACAGAGCTTTGAGCTCTCTGAACGCCTCTTTCACAGTGAGCTTTCTGAATGCTCTGACATGCAAGACCAACTTAAACTAAATAGTAATTAATGAAATAAGTTTAGAAAAATGGAACACAATATCGGCTTAAATCGTTCAATGCATTGAAAGCATGAAGTTTCGTGAGAAAAGGAAAATTATTTTAGAATACTACTGATATAGTGGTATAATCTTTTAATTCATTATTTTCATAAATAATTTGAATATCAAAATAAGAGTTATGTAGATAATTTACGTTTAAAATGAATGTCTCTAAATACCTAATATACTTTATCTATATGTACATTTAGATGTGATCTGCCGTATACTGGGAAAAAGTGTGGCGTTCGTAAGTCAATATATAGAGAATTCTTGATTTTGCTTGTTCTGAGGAGAAATATTGTTCTGAGAAACTTTACTATTAGAGGTTGGAATAATTTGGAAAAGGAAAATACTGTTACATAGTTAGTTGTCTCAAATTGGAGAGCATAGAGTACCATAAGTATACATAGAGTAACGACTCTTGCTAGTAGATATTTGGATATCGATTTTATGCCAACAAGCGACAGAAAAAAATCCTATCTCCACCATTATAAATTGGCGAAGTTCAAGATGTCATAGCGACGAAACTCAATATCGGATTTTAATAATTCTTTTAATAAATTAAAGTATAAAAGGGGCGCTTTTAATGATATAAAATTCATAATAATGTCTATAGCACAATTAGCTGTTTTTCTTGCATAATTTTGTTCAATCTATCTTACTAAGCAAGAAAACAAACTAATCCTGATAGACATTATTATGAATTTTATATCATTAAAAAGCTTTATACTTTAATTTAATAAAAGAATTATTGAAAACAAAGAATCCGATATTGAGTTTCGTCATCACTATTACATCTTGAACTTCTACCAATTTATAATGGTGGAGCTAGGATTTTCTGACGCGGTAGGCATAAATCGATATACAAATATCTACTAGCCAGAGTGATACTTACTATGGTTAAAATAATCTAAGTGATTAGATCTACTAGCAAGAGTGATACTTACTATGGTTAAAATAATCTAAGTGATTAGGTCAAAAGATAGGTTTGGTAGTACACTTCACTCTTGAACAATTTTTAAACGCATATTTAGGTAGCAAATCAATCTCTCAAATGGATTGCTGATTAGCTTCATGTTTTGATAAAAGAATTGATTCCATGATTTCAAACTCTATAAAACGTCTTAAATTGAATTTTTTCTGGATCCGTCAAATTCAAAGTGCTACCAAATTCATGCATAGAAAATGTTTCGCTTTTCTTGTCCATGCTTTTATCTCATCACGATTAGATATAGTAATTGTAATTTACTATTATTCAATTATACTTAACGAACTCAACATTCCTCACGTCCACATCTCCCTTATTGAGGTCTCTTCAAATTTATTTTATTGACCCACCGGGCCATAAATAAAACTGGACGACCAAATTATGTATATCAATGAATTTAATCAAGTTAAGGTTTCTAACAGATTAACAACAAGGTATTCATAACAGAGAGTGTTTATAATATCTGTTTTGTATTTTTAGGCTATCAATGCCATGAACATGGAAAAAAATCGTATTTGATGATTGCGAACAGAAAGTCTTTCGATGAAGCGAATAACTACTGCAATAAATTGGGCATGAAGTTAGTCCAAGCGACTGACTCTGAACAATACGTGAGAATTGAAAACTTATTCAATTGAAGGGGAGTTTACATGACGTAACTTGACTCTATACACATGGATTGCATGCAATGCTGTAGTTCAAATGTCAAGTTGGTTTGTATAAACTCCTCATGAAAATTTATGAAACCTAATTTCAATTTGTCTATTGTACAATTTGAACCCATTTTTAACCTTACTCACAAAATAATACTATATTTACAAAAATTGCTTCGTTGTTATTCACTATAGACTTTCTTGGGGAGAAAGGCCTTAACCATGGATATAGGACGCTTCTGGATAGATGCTAATGACCTGTTATTGGAAGGAAAGTACGTTCACCAAGACAAGACACCCCAGACATTCTTGTGAGTTCAAATTAAACTTTTTAAAATTCAATGCTGCAGCCATAAAGTAATATTTTAGGAAATTGCATTTATTTTTATTTGCAAAATTCACTAACCTGTCAAGGACTCATGATCAGGTGGTAAAAGAGGTACAATAAAATTCTAATGGTAAGAGAAATTAATAGATAGAGCAAAAACATGAACTGAGTTAAGTTTGAGAGTCAGTCACAAGATTTATGTGGATATAATTCGGGGACGACCACAACCGACTTTCCTCCAGTTTCAGTCAAGCACGAAGTTGAGTATGATATCGTTTAAGGCTCTTGTTTTGGGACCAGTGGAGCGAGTTGGGTGAATGTGCTCGTCAGGCTCTGTGGTCTGACGTATTGTATTGGGATAATCTTAATATGGACACATCGCTTTCATCAATATCCCAATCATACAGTTCTCATTTTGGGACTTGATGACACATTCAGTTGATCTGATTTAAAGTTTCAAAGAATGTAACTAACCAAATCTAATTGAAGTTTTGAAACCGGGCTATTCCATTTAGATTTAGTTAGTTGCACTGTAGAAACTTTGAATCAGATCAATCAGACTGGTGTAGTCCCAAAATGAGAACCGTGTGATTGAATTTGTGTGATACTGTGATACTCGTGAAATTGTAAAGTCAAACAATGCACAATGAAAGGTTGCTCGAAACGTGTAGTCCAAGCTTCTCTGGTGTTGAGTCCATAGGATAGTTTTCAGAATAGTAATAATAATAATAATAAGTGTATATTTATAAAACATGAATGGGAATCGAAACAGTAATATAAGTAAAATTAAAAGC
>JAYMFX010226215.1:0-10041 GCA_036784945.1 Monocelis spectator | reverse complement strand
ACTAGTGCCGCTGTTGTCCAGCCAATTCTAGCCATCGGAGACAATATGAACAGAGATAAGAGATGTAGTCTATGCAGAAAGAAACATGCCACAGAGTCATGTTTTTACATGTCATGTTATTGAATCCCAACAATATTGTAAATCGGCCACAGAATACAAATCAACCTGTTCAACCATTTATTCCTCGTCAGAATAATAATGGCCAGCAGAATTATTACCAGCGCTCTCAACAGCAGCCAGGTAATAATACTTACAATGCTCCGCAGCAATCTAGACCTCAATTTACCCCGAGGTACAATAATCCATATCAGAAGCCACAGGCTCCTAATAACCAATTTCAATCGAGAGGTAATTTTAATAGACCTCCTCGACAGACATTCCAAAATTACCAATCTAATTTCAATAGTTATTCAAATAACTATGCGAATAATGCGATAATGCTGATTGAAAGAAAGCTATTGATTAGGTCGTTTAATTGTATCTTTCATCGGCGCGATCATCGGATACGTCTTCGTCGGCGCGTCTTGGCCGAGGCACAGCCTCTTATAACGAAGGGGTAGTCACAGACGCCCTTACCCCCACCAATTCGCACGAAAAATTGCCGACACGTAAAACGGTCAGACCTTAATGCTTATAACGTTTAATCCAGAAATACTACCTAACTTTCTAATTAATTTGTTAGATCCCATCCCTCTCAATTACTCAGTGATTCGCTAATTATTATCTACAGTTAGTAACGATCATAGTTATTCTTTACTACCAAGTAATAATCATTTAATCCTAAATCGTATAATACTCATTTACGGATATAAATGCAAAGTTAATTCCGAAGTATTGCGATAAAGTTACGAAGAAATAAGTTTCAAAATCATTACTATACGGCGGCCTAGTAGTATAAATTAAACTGCTATCTTAAACAATTCTCATTTAAGAAATTCTAGTAAATTGACAAATAATACCTTAACTATAACGATTTACAATTAATTAATGATAGAAATAAGAGTTAAGAAATTCTCATTAATAATTACACACTAAGAGTTCAATTAGAAAAATGTATCATTAATTACTTCGCATACTCAACAATTTGCAATAATCTAAATTAATTTTCAAGACATTTTAACAATGTTATTATCATAACTAACTGTAGCTAGTATAAAACACAACAGAACCAAATATATAGGATGATAAAACTGAATATATATATACAAGACTGAATAGAAACTTTACAAGAACTTTACAACTTTACAAGAAATGTGCAAGACTGAATAGAAACTTTACAAGAACTTTACAACTTTACAAGAAATGTAGTACAAGACTGAATAGAAACTACAAGAACTTTACAACTTTACAAGAAATGTACAAGACTGAATAGAAACTTTAGTGGTGCCGCCGCTTGCGGCCTCCACGTCGGTGACGCGGGCGGGAAACTGCGGCTGGTGGCGTAGGGCGGCAACGACGCCACAAGCGAAGAATTGTGCTAACAGCTATGTAAGTGGCCGCTGTTGACAGTAGGAGGCCTCATTTTAATGGTGCCGCCTCTTGCGACCTCCACGTCGGTGAAGTGGATTGGGCTGATTGGATATTGATTCAATTTTACGTGGATTGGGCTGCTTGCCTGTTGTGAAGCGACGCCACAAGCGAAGAATTCTTTCTATAATAAGGAAAGATAAAATAAATAAATAACTCAATCAAGCAGTATCACAATAATACATAGAACATTAACCTGGGAAATGATAAGTCAGAACCCATCAGAAAACATTTCAGGGTAACAAATCAATTTAATCTGACGACAATTCGATTCAATTAGTACTTTTGAATGACACATGAATAATTCAATTTTCACTCATGTTCCAGAAAATTAAATACTAGTTATCTTTATACACAAATTAGAAAAACATAGACAGTTAAGTCAAAATCAATCAACATGACATGTTACCCATTATGGAATCACTTTGTAATATATAATAATAATATATACAAATACTCTTTCACACCCACTCTTCAACTCAAGTCAATGTATGTCCATTACAATATAAGTTAAATTATTATCTGTAATAATTAAAAGAAATTATCTGACAAAATTTCATATAACTCAGTGGTTAAAAGAACAATAACTTAACACATCCAATGGTAAAAATGTGTTATGAACAACCATGGAAATCCTTTTCATTAGAGCATTGACTCTATAGAAGAGTCATAGATGGAACTAAATTAGCAATTCAGTCAACAATTCATTCACAAAAATTAATTCACAATATATATACACTGGTGGTCAACCAAAATTCCCTATATATTAATTGGTTAAAGAACCATAATTTAACTAATCCAATTTTTAAGTTTTGGGCAATAGTCATAGAGCATCCAGGAACATCCTCATTGCTACCTGAAGCATCATTCCTTTCGACCATTCAGATATGTTGGTCACTCAATTTAGTAATCTGGAAATAAATTTTTTTTAATATCTACTGCTTTACACTTTTTGCAAATAACCCAGTATTTAGACTGATGCTCATCATTCATTAATAATCATTTTATTAGTAGTTATCAATTTGAACACAATGGTTTAAAAGAAACAGTAAATTGTCTGTAAAATTCTTTAACATAATTGGTTTTTAAAAAGTGGTCAGAAATAATGACTTAACAATTCAATTCAATTGCAAACACTAATACAGTACCAGATATTACCAAATATTAGTCACATGAAATGCTCCAAAGCATTAACCTAGAAAAACCAAATTGACAATATGACAAACGTGAAAGTTATACCAATTAATACAATATCCTGTCACAGGTGTTAACAAATTATAGGTCCAGAATAGAATTTTGTTTTATCATAAAAAATGTACAATAATTGTCATATTGCAATGCAAAAACCTTACCATTATCTTATACAAACTTGTAAAAGTATTTCAGATACTGACAGAAATTAGGCACTCTAGTAAAATAATTGAATTCTTAAAATCAACTACATTGGTTGGTTCATTACATTATTCAATTTCAAAATGTGACACTAATTTCCATCAGACCAAAACATATCTAGAAAACTTAAGACTAATCATTCTGAAAAAAAAATTATAGAACATATTCATCTCATTAAAAAAAACCCTCTGCAATTGCTCTGTAAACATTAGTCAACCTTAATAAATATTTTCTCAAATTTGCAAAAGTTAGTTTAAAATATAATAGATTGATTGAAATGTTGGAATTCTGGTTGAGATTATTAGTTGACAGTCATAGAATTTGATACATAGATCAGTCATTTAATTACAAATTTTGAAAAGGACAATGGGTCCCTTAATAGCAAATAGGGTAAATGATGTGAAAACTGAAAAGAAACACAACATAAAGTGAAATGAAAACATACCAATTAGCCAATTTAGAGCTGCCCACTAGAAAAAGGAAAAGAAAACAGAAACATACTTAAATTTCATGCCACTAATCTATACAGGTCACAACATTGTCACCATTATAAATCAATAACATGAATTAACAAACATGAATTAAAACTAACTTACCAGCCATTTCGATAGCGCCCAGAGGGCAGACACGACTTTTAGGAGGGCACCCAGGAGGGTCACTCCGTCGCGAACATGGCCGGCGGCCGTCCGAGAGTAAGAGGCTACCCAAGGGAGGCTACATCATATAATATTAAGAAATCAATTATAAGGGGAATTGATCACTAATAGTGTTAGATGTCTCTTCAGTACCCGTAGGTGATTCACAGTGAGAGAGGAATTAGAGATTATTCCAAACTCAGATATATAGTTCCGTTCATAACAGGATCGGGATCTGGATCAGGATTCCTAGTGACCGATCAGTGTGATCGACACTAGCGTATAGTCTGTCAGGATACACTGTTGATTCAGGTAGCATGAAGCCATCGGGGGAACTGGATTCTTCATGGATCAAATGTATCAATAGCCGATCAGGGTGATCGATACTATCGCATAAAGTTTATTAGGATCACGGGTAGAGTCAGGTAGCATGGGACCTGCGGGCATCTGGGATCATCAAGAGTCCCTAGAGCCCTTAGCCGACTCGTATGAGCGACACTAGCGAGTGCGAGGGCACGAGCCGAGTTATGGATTCATCCCGGGTCGGGAGGAGGAGAACCGGATCAGGATGATCTACATCAGAGTCGAGATTAGTACAGAGCCTGTAACAGCGTCAGGGGGAGTACGAGTGGGGAAGGGTGTCTGAAATAGAGCCTCTAACAAATTTTAGAATGGGGATCATGAATAGATCACTAAGGAAAGAATTCGACGATAGTGACGTCAGCACATAAAAACAATCACATACTAATAGGGATAGTCAAAATGTTAACGTTAAACACATGATGAGTTCATAAGAGACTGTCTATCAATATTAATGTCAATAAAATCGATCACAAACCACAGGGAATAATGTTAAAAAGTAAGAATAATAATTTGTAATTATCAATAGTGAATCAGATTAATTTTGCAAGTATATTTCATTGAAAACGGTAAAAACAATCATGAATAATAGATATAGATGATTTCGAAGGTTGTCCCAAAAAGTGAATCATAAATGAATTAAGTAAGTAATGTTCAAATGCAATTTGTGTCAGTAACAGGAAAATATCATAATGCACAGTAAAATATAAATATAATAATTAGAATATGGAGGAAAAAAAGTCTTTTTATTTGCTTTTCAAAAGTAGTAATTGTTACCATAGATAATAAAGAGAGATATATCAATAAAAGGAACAACAGTATGTCATTAAAATGATAGGAGTGCTTTGACAGTTTCTAGAGCTGCAATCCGGATGTACCCGTGGTACTTTCCATAATTGGAGCATCAGGTTGAATTTCACCCGAAATGTCAGGATAAAGAGGTTCGTTCTGTGGATAGATGTACAGATAGCTGGCATCAGCGCACTTGCAAGGGCGGCTGTGCGGAGTGGTGTGTCCGAAGATAGCATTCATAGGGTAGGAGCCATTCTTGGTGACGTAATAATATTGATTGGTATCGCGGTTGAAGACATTTGGTTCAGCAATGGTATGATGAATATCCATCCACACGATAGGTCTGATTGTGTCCATGAAAAATTTGGGAGGTGACCGTATGAGAAAAGTCCATATTATTGTATGTAACTATCTTCTCCGGGTTGGCCGAGTCCAAATATTGAGCAGTAGGTTTGTTATATGTCTTGCAGAAACGTACGTAAAGAATAGAGACTGGCCCAAGAGCCGAATCCATGAAATCAATTGTTCGATCAAGTGCATCTTGTCTGTATCGCACTGTCCGTTTCTTAATGTCGAGCCATGATTGAAAAGCGTTGGATATATTAGCATACTGGAACTGTCGTTGTGAGAGTTGGAGTAAGGACGTATTGAACAGTGTAACCGTTTGAATCGGAACTGTCTTCCAAGCGTTGGTCAGTTGATATTGAAGCTGAAGATACGTAGTCGTGGGACATTCACGCATGACTATACTGGTAATGTTGATCATGAAGCAGTGAGAAGTATTAACGTGAATGACCGAGAAATTTGCCTGTAGCCGGTAAAGACAGTGACGTACTTTGAATGGTGCTATAAGTAACGGTAGTGGTTGGTAGGAAACATTAGGAGCCTGAAAATCCGGTGCCACGAAATCTTGTTGGATGCAACGTGTCTCCCACCAGCACCTGTGGCGTCCATGGAAAGTTATAAGTGAGGAGTGGTTGCTGAGTAATTGTTTTAACCCCATACAGTCCGCTTGAGAGCAACGGATTGCCGCCTGAGATAGCTCAAGTAATGCTGTTTGTTTTCGAAAAATGTGCTTGCCCTGTGCACGTGCCTGAGTGATTTGAAAGTACAAACGTTGCATAAACGTATTCGTTAACTGATCGACGCGGCTGCGTTGAATAACTTTCCTTCCTGCCTGCAATTTATCGGAAATATATAGGACCGTCCTTTGTATATCTTGTAAATTATGTTCCATATCGCTCTGAAACCGGGAGAATTGAGCGTCCATCTTTTCCGTCACGGATACTAGCTGGTTGGAGATGTCCTGAATGTCCATGTTGACAGACGTCAACTGTGATTGAAGAAGAGAGTTTTGCGCTTTATTATAGGATTTAATTTTGTACATGATATCCTGAGTAGACAAATTGTCACACGTAGAATAAAATAAAAAGCCGTAGCAAGATATGCTACGTTTAAAACGTAATGTTTCCGGAGCACTTTGAATGAAGCAATTATCTGTCTTACAATCCAATATGGATGTAGCGGGTTCTAACATTTGTCCCCTTAGGATCTGAGTCAGAAGTGTCCGATTACCGAATGGATTAGTAATAGTGAAATTAGGCGACGCAAACTGTATTTGGAGAGCCATTTTAGTGACGTACGTTACGTTATCCTGAGCCATGGAAGGGGTGATAGTACAATTGACCAGTGGGTCAAATCCTAGTGGTGTGTTAGGCAACACTGGCCAGATGATTGGTGCGTCCGCAAAAGCCTTATATAGTTTTGACGTAGCGTATGGGCCACGAAAATAATAAGATACGACCTCCAGGTCTTTAACGTTGGTTACTTTGCTATCTATAGTGGAGAAATGCCCGTCGGTAGTGCCCGTAGCAAGTCACATTTTTATACGCATAGTTTTCCGTAATCGGTGACAGCTGAATAGGGGTAGCTTCCGTGTGAGGTACAAATGCAATTCCCAGCAAGTCCGAGTGAAATGCTGTTTGGTCGATTTGATGAAGATCTAAGAGTGATCGAGAGAGCAAATGATTGACCGTGATGTGTTGAGTTTCAAATGCGTAGGATTCACCATGCAAGCATGATTAGCAGGTATGATAATTTCGGCCGAACATTTCGACCTGAGGCAGGCTATCAGAATCACCCCGACACACACAGGTGGGATGTGGAAATGCTGAAGAGTTGTTGTAGTTGGGCGCGATCCGGTGTCACTATATGGTCGTGTTCTCTGTGTTTATTACACTTGCAGAACGTACCATCCTCCGCGTGCGTTATATATTCGAAATACTGTTTACGTCTTGACTGCTTGCGTGCAATTTTACGTTTCTTGTAGAAGTATTTTCCGATGCATGCGAACAGAATTATGACCAGAATTATGCCAGCTATCAGTAAAGGGATCCATTGTATCATAGACAAAGAAGGTTTGTCTGTAGCAATGTCGTTAGTTAACATCTGAGTTGCGGCATGCGTATACGTGATAGCAATAACAGGAAATATCATGATGCAAGCTAAACTTGAGGTATACCAAAAAAAACAGTTGTACACTTTAGTCGATAGGTTTCGCCCTTAGCGAATGTTACCGAACAATTAACGTGAACTACTAGAGGTTTACCCGTAGATTTATAGAAATAGAATAATGAGAACAATAGTAATACTAATAATAAAATTAAAATGAACTCGTTATGTGTTACTTGCTACCCCCAATGACACTAATCACTGAGTTGTCAATAGACTGGCAAGTCGACTTTGGTGAACCGTAATTTCTTCCGTACTATGGTTGTTGGCCTGCGTCGATGCCGGTGCGCTCTTTTCACCCGTCCCCGTTCTCGGTATACGGTTTTGAACTTCAATTGATGGGACGCTAAAAATTGAGTACGAAGGGTTGTAAATGTACGAGGAAGGTTGGCTACATGCGCAATATGAGATATCAGTCTAGAATAGTTTTCTAAATGATAGAATCGAAGGTGTGTGAATCTGAGTTTGTGAAGAGCGCATTTGAACGCTAAATGTAACACTTCAGCGTATGATGTGTGAGATAGGGCGGCTAACTGTCTAACGATAAACATAACTGCCTCCGTCTGCACGTTGCGACTATGTAGCGTGTAATAGCGCACTTGATTTACGAGATCCTTATGGGAAAAATAATGGACATGGTCAAAAAGACTCCGTGGAGTGATCGAATACATCTTCAACGAATCGAAGGTAACGATATGTTCGGCATGACACATTATCATAATTGAGTCCGATAATGAACAATGGTACGTATGCTCGTTTTTCCTCTCCATCGCTCACGATATCTCCCTTAGAGTTTTTATGAGCTTTGGATTGGGCTTTGGATTTTTATGAGCTTTGGATTGCATTATCCTGCCAATGATGATATCACTAACCAGTGAGTGAACCAATCACATTTAGGAAGATATAATATTATGTCATATTTAATTAATTAACCCTCCTCAATAAACTGACTGCCAATGAGTAAGATCAGACAAATCATTGCTACAGTCATAACATAATGGGATGACTCATGAACACAAATATTTTAATTATAACAACAAACAGTCTAATACTTAGATAACAAATCTATCCTTACGTATGATCCTATCATAGCTATATCACAAGAAATTAATTTGGATTACATTTAATTATAATCAATAATCGGGAAAATTTAATAAAATATTTTGAAAACCCGTATAATTTATAATGAACATAATTATAACAAAAGCATAGAATTCCTTTGTTAGCGTCACATAAATTAATATTCAGCAAAAATCTTTTCATGGTCTAACAACTTAGTTGACACTTATTTAATAGCCTACCTATTTATTACATAATAATAAATATGAATATATACTCTTAAAATTACTCAGGAAAATCATAAAATCAAATTTATCATACATATTGCATAAAGCCACTCCAACAGAAATCAGGAAAGAACTTCTCTGCATACTCTGTTAATATCACATCATTCCGATAACCGTCATTGCACCAACCATATAAGGATCGTAAATTGTGCGTGCCTCTTTCAATTCCACTAATCTTTGGGAATAATTGAAACGAATGTTCATTGTGGGTCTAATCGACTTTCGACTGATTAGGTCGTTTCATTGTATCTTTCGTCGGCGCGATCATCGGATACGTCTTCGTCGGCGCGTCTTGGCCGAGGCACAGCCTCTTATAACGAAGGGGTAGTCACAGACTCCCTTACCCCCACCAATTCGCACGAAAAATTGCCGACACATATAACGGTCAAACCTTAATGCTATAACGATTACTCCAGAAATACTACCTAACTTTCTAATTAATTTGTTAGATCAGATACCTCGAATGGACTCAGTGATTTCCTACTTAATATCTATAGTTAGTAACGATAATACTTATTCTTTACTACCAAGTACTAATCATTTAATCCTAAATCGTATAATACTCAATTAGCGATATAAATTCTAAGTTAATTCCGAAGTATTACGATAAAATTACGAAGAAATAAGTTTCAGAATCATTACTATAACTCTGCCTAGTAGTATAAACTAAACTGCTATCTTAAACAATTCTCATTTAAGAAATTCTAACTTACAAAATAAAGTAAAATAGAATTAACAAATAGTTTAAGCAAAGCGACAGATTAATTAATCATAAGTCATCCAGATTAATTATAGAAACAAGACTTAAGAAATCCTAATTAATAATTACAAAAGCGAAGTTCAGTTTAAACTAATCACCATTAATTAATTCAAATATTCAATAATTTGAAACCCCTTAAATTAATTGTTAAGACATAATTTGACAACTTTCAGTTAGTTACTCGACATACTAAAGTATCATAATTGACTACTCCTCGGTCATTTAAGTCAAAACAGAACGATACGGGTATGTTACAAGGTCATAATGTCATATAATATCGACATGGTCCGGTTGACCATAAAATCTGAATAATACATAATGTCTATAATACTATATGGGGACAATCAATTGACACAACACAGGAAGAGTTATCTGCTGCCAGTAGGATTAGGCAGTCTTCACTGACAGCAGGTATCCGGTTTCTATCGATGACGTCGACTTCTCCGCGTGCGGGCTCGCCCGACTTGTCTGGGAACCGTGATTGTTTCAGAATTCGGTGGACGACGACATCTTTCTAAAATAAGGACAGACAAAATAAATAAATAACTCAAACAAAACCACTAAAATCATAGTCCACACACTGTATCACCCCAAAAACCTTCATAAAATTTTGGTGGTACCAAGTCAGTTAGCTTTGATAGCAATTCGATTCAATTAGTACTTTTGAAGGACACAGGAATAATCCAATTTTATTTCAAGAACTCATGTTCCATAAAAT
>JAYMFX010226204.1:0-10042 GCA_036784945.1 Monocelis spectator | reverse complement strand
TAAAATTGAAAAACTTCCCTATAGAACTGAGAGCTAAGTCTTCATATAGGGAAGTTCCCTATATGAAGACACAGCCATAAATAAAAGAGAAACATTCTTTATTAATTGTGCACTCACTCAGATATTAACTATGAAATCTTATAATTTTTATGTAAACTTAATATTAAATTAGAATTTCAAAAAATGTAGAAAAACCTTTTTAGTTTTCTTGTTTTAACTAAAATCAGAAATTATTCTATTTATGCGGTTTTCTAAGTCTAATGTTTCAACATACTTATTGTGTTAGACTAACTCTATTCTATTTTCCTTTTTTTATGTATTATTAGTTAAATATATATGCTAAATTAATTTTCCTGTTTATCATATTCTATTCAATTCTTAATTTTCAATAAATTACTATAAATGATAAGTTTGATTTTTAAAGTTTTTGAATATTTTTATTTGCAAAATTATAATTACTTACTATTTTATTAAATGTATATTTTGTTCTTGTTTTTAAAATAAGTTATGTTTTTTACCATTTTTTTAATTATTTCTTTTGTAGTATAACTGGAAAAAAATGTCTCGAAATAAAGAAAAACAAGCTGGTGCTCTTAATAGATTGTATCTCTATCGACAGAGATTGGTTGATGGTCAAAAGAAATTCAAACGACCTCATATTGATAGTCTCGATTCTGCAGCTGACATTCAAAAATGGTTACCTTCACTTAGAAAAGAAATTAATTCAACTGTAGAATCACTTAAATGCATTTCATATATGCCCAATAAAATTGATGAATTGAACACTTATTTGGCTACCTTAAAATATGATTACAAATGTTTTACTAAAAAATTGAACCGCCTTAAAGGTATCAATTCTAATAATTGTTCAGAGTATGAAGAAAAAAGTTCATATTCTAATTCATGTCCTGAAACCTTTACATCTGTTACTAAAAAGTCTGAGATTGAAAAAATGCTTATTAATGGGTTTCCCACTCCAATTGTATCTCACAGATTCTCACATCCCTATGAAGTACCCTTAGTGCCAACTTCTACTCATTCAGTAGCTAAAGATCATGTTACTCTTGTAGATTATAGATCATCTGATTCTGAAGAGGAACATACTTGAATGAACTTTTGTGAAAATTTTGGCTTCAAATTTTTTTAATTGAATTTTAAAATACTGAAGAAACCTAAAGTTCAAATCAAAGGCTCCACAATGTGAATATTCTGATGGATTAATTTAGAATTTCTTCACATAATGAACAACCATAACAGTTTATACATTGAACTTATGAATTTTTGTTATTTATTGTTTCTTGTAAACTTTTATTTATATTAAAATTTATGCTGCTTAAAAACTTAAATTTTTTACTTAATTTTCTGCAGTTTTAATTTTTGTCTAATGAAATTATATTTTCTAAACACTGTCACTGAATACAATCCTAGTACATGATATAAAATACATCTCTCTCTATGATAGAGGTGTATGAAGAATTTGTAAATGAAAATACTACAAAAATCTATAATTTTTTTACATTTTAGCTCAGTGACTGGATATTATGTTCATTTTAATTGTTGCTGCTTTTGTGGGGGTGTTTTTTGCAAGTCTTGTTGCTTTGCGTAAAATTCATTTGTTATTGCGTTGTCAATTCTTCTCATTGGAAGGCCAACATGTGTTGATTACTGGTGGATCTAGTGGTATTGGTCTGGCAATGGCTAAATTAGTCTACAATCAAGGAGCTAATGTCACACTTGTTGCTCGCAATCAGAAGAAATTGAACTCTGCTAAAGACATGGTATTGCAATGCAAGAAATCTGGTGAAAGTGAACAATTTGTCAACATTGTCTCAATGGATGTGACCAAACATTTTGACTACATTCAGAGCATTCTTCAAAGTGTTGCTATTGATTGTAAGTGATTTACAACAATTTTTGACAAAATCTTTATTGCCTGTATGTCAAAATTTGTCTTATTAACAGTATGAATAATTGTAGTTTTTAAAGCTTTGTGGCAAATTAGGGTGCATTGACTTTTAATTTAGCTATTTCACATTTCTCCAGGTCCAGTAACAGTTTTAATCAACTGTGCTGGTTTTGCTGTAGCCAGTAGATTCACAGAAACTACGATGGATCAATTTGACCAGATGATGAAACTCAACTACTATGCCTCACTTTATGTGACAAAAGCTCTGCTGCCTAGCATGCTTGAGCACCAGTCAACCCACACTGAAGGCGAATGTCGTATCATGTTTGTGTCCAGTGTGGCTGGACAGGTTGGTGTATATGGTTACACAGGCTATTCTGCTTCTAAATTTGCTCTCCGTGGATTGGCTGAAACTTTGCTTAGTGAGGTGAAGCATTTGGGAGTCAGGGTGACTCTGGCTTTTCCTCCTGACACAGATACTCCCGGTTATCAGGTATGATTCTAACCGACATTTGCGATTTTAACTTAATCACTTATAGTTATTGTCCTCAAAGAATATCTGATACAGTCGCCTGTCAAACAGCATAAATTATTGTCTTATTTCCTCGATGGCTGAATTTTAAGCTCTTCCGACGTATTTTACGTTTCTTAAAAACAATTCCTGATAATTCGCCACTTCTACTCTATCCTAAGGGGTGAAGCCGACTAATCTATCTTTTTAGTTGCCTTTAGACACTATTTAGAGTGAGAGTTAGAGACTGCCAGTTGAACAACAAAAACATACGACAAACCTTGCTCTGAGTAAGTGAAGGGGACTGGAGCTTGTAGATTTCCATCTGCCGACAATTGAGTTAACTTAGGTAGTAGTGAAGTTATGTTTAATGTACTAGGTATAGTCCTGTTTTTCTTCTCGTTATTAATTGATTGATCGGATATTAAAATTATAAAAATATTTTCAGCTATCAACTTGCTAGAAGAGAGGTAAGTATTTATCTACATGATTGTGTTGAATGTTTTGTTGACCAAAATGTTTTATCGACTTTGTTTAATAACCCCTACATTTTTTGAGATATTGGATATATGTATTCGCTCTTCGATTGTACTTCGGTAGAGATTTCGTACAATAATAATATTTTAGATAGACCTGAACTGTAAGATCAATATATATACGTACGTACATATATTGATGCTTTTTATGGAGTTCTTTCCATGATAAAGCAAAATCGAAGGTAAATTGTATAGAAGGAACTTTGTACATATATGGAGTCTTACATTTTTTATTATTAATTTTATAGATAATCTGTCGTTACTAAATATAAGAAATAAGTGGGACTTACTATTTGTTATCGTAAACTGGTTAGATTACCATTTGATAAAACCATTGGGAAGATCAGTAATCTTGAATGACATATGTATATACCATTTATTGCGATTGTGATAATGATTTTTCTATTGTTACCATTAAGGTTGAAAATGAAGGCAAACCTGAAGAGACTCGACTCATTTCTGGTGCGTGCTCATTGCAAACACCTGATCAGGTTGCGTCAACGTTGATACATGATTTGAGATCGGGTCAATTCTTTAGCAGTTGCGGATTGGATGGTTGGATGGTGACAACTTTAACCAATGGCTTGGTGCCGCCTGAAAGCTTAGCAGATGGTCTTCTGCAATCATTGCTCTTGCCATTGTTCAGATTGATCGCCATTGGTTATGCTTGGTGGATGCAGTCTGTCGTTAAAAAATGTAGTCGAAAAACTAATAAAACTAAATAATTGGATCTATAATTTACCAGTAAAATGTCTTGTAAAATAAATTTCTCTCTACATTTCCATTTCTACGCATAAATAGTTTTTGTTATTATATTTGCTTTTGAATTATTTAGGAATTGTTTGTTTTTATATTGTTTTGTTTTTTAATTTTCTAGAATGTACCTAACTGGTTTAGGTTTTTGATAAATTTTGTTTCAATTCAATAAATAATTAAAAGTAATTTGGAATTTTTTATGTCTTACAAAATATTAGGTACCTGCAATATAAATAAATACTCGAGAGCTAAGTAGATAGCAATTCTCATCGATATACTCTGAACTCTTAATTCATTGTATTTTTAGAAATAATAATAATAAGCGTTTATCTTTAAAGAAAATGAGAATCCAAAATTGTTTATATTAATTAACAGCAAGTTAATTCATATCGGGTGTAAAATTTATGTGGCTCATAAATGAGTTTAAGGCATATGCTTTGAATTTTGCATAACTTTGATGGCGCCTTTCGCTTTGAAATACATATATGCGTACACACATTTTGTATATACTGTAATTGTTATAATCGTTTTTATATATTCAAACCGCAACCTATGGAAGAATGATATTTATGTATGATAGTCCTCGTAAATATATGATGAATTTAAAAATCATTTCTGTACATCAACTTCACAGAAGACTAATTTTAAACCGATAATTTTGCTCCCATTTTGGATATATATACCTAGATCTCTCGATATATATGAAAATTTTGAATATTGAAGTAATTGATATAGTTTTATACTGTAGAACACTGCTAATTAAAATTCAGTTTTCTTCACCGTGGTTTGTGATGTGTGTGTGCACAGGAGAGAATACACGCCCTATTCATCGTGACTCCCAAATGCATGATAACAGCACTTGATTTTCCGTGAAAACTTGGTATTTCTCTTTGAGATGATAGATTGTAAAATCGCAGTGAGTGATGGTTTTGACACAGGTTTACAATATGATGTGAAAAATGTCTTCTTAGTTAATAGTTTTAATCATAGTTTTAATACTGTTCCCTCCATGGTGTAAAGTTTTGTGATGTAAATTTGAGCCAATCGGTTACAAAATAAATGATCGATTTAATAGCGGGAATTTTTGAAAAACTACAAACATTCCGATTTTATTGTTCTTAAAATTGTAAAATACTGCAGACCTTTAATAAAGTAAGTAATTATTAAATCTTCATAAGCAAACAATAAAAACAACTAATGTTTATTGTAAATAATAGATTTTGTATGTCTTTACCACGGAAAAATAAATAATGCAATTATTATTTTACATTTATAAATGTAAAACAATAATTGCATACTATGTGAAAGAGAACTGAGTATTCGGATCATATGATATTGACTAAATTCTAGTTATTTTTTCCATGAAAATTAATTTTAATCTTCAAAATTTAAACTGTAAATAATAAACAAAGTAGAAGTGCATATGCTAAAATAAGTTTAATTTGTGATTTAGTACTCCTATCCTATCAACACATCTTTATTTACAAAGTAATTCCTTCAAAACTGTTGCTTTAGTAAAAGAGTTGCAGCTACCATAGAAATTTTGATAATTATTTATAATAATATATAAGCCTAACAACCTAATTTTACTTGATTCAAATTCAATGCTAAAGTATTTATTAAATAAAGGTTTCCTGGAGCAGCATTTTTTAGAAAAAAAGTTGAGCACAAACTGCTAGAATTAATTTTATTTATATTTTATTAACTATAGTTAACTTATTATGACAAGTTATTCTAACATTTTGTGCACAAATAATTATTATATATAGTACATACACAATGTTAAAAATGGATATTTAGTTTTCTAGTACATAATTCATAATTATTATTTTGATAATTTTTACAATAAATTTGTATGCTGGTAAAACTTTAATTCATTTTGTTTTCCCCAGGTAGTCTAACAATTCATTAACTTTTCTAAAAGTACACTTTTCTATAATCTATATTGCCTCAACCACACTATTTGCCAAGGTTCTTTGGTATTTATTGATGAAACAAATTATCCTTAATGATGAATCATTGCATGAAATAACTATAAATTTCCATAACTAAATCTAATATTTTATTTAATTGTATATTTATTAAAATAATTCTTGATCATAATTTAAATTGAAAAACTCCAAACCTATAGCTTTCTCAATGGGTTTTTCTTTCCTTAAAAAGTTTTATTTCTATGAAAACTAATAAATTGACTTTGGTTGATATTCATATGGATGATGAATATTAGGACACTCATTGCTACAAAGAAATCTTTAGAAAAAATATTTCCATATAGGATCCCTTCTATACTAAAAGATTATATTATGTAAATGCTTCCTTCCATAGTAAATTGTTTCACTTAGCCATCACTATTGTCTGTCAAAGATTTCTGATTATTTAGTCATTTTAATCCCATTCTGTCTATTAGTCTTCCTGAAATGCAGCTTTTAACTTTTTGATGCATTATTATTTTCATCACATACAGCCAATGAATCATAACTTCACTTTGCATTCTTTAATAGGAATATTCATGGTAGTTTAGGCTTATACATACTTAAGTTACTAATTTTATCAATGCTAAATCAAACATTTGGAAATATAATAGTCATTTCAATATTTCAGAACTTTTCTATATTTTACTAATTTATAAATGTTTAACAATCTAGTGTTCAAATTCTGTACATTTTTTAACCCAACATTTCTATTGTTTTGGTTTACAAATACAAATTTTGATAAGTACTTTATGTCTTGTTTTTATAATTATTTTGATTATTTCATTCTATTTTTTCTTCCATTTCAGATGAGAAATGCCTCGAACAGGGAGATGCAGTGTTTTGAGAGACCCTGAAGCAGCTGAGCTTTTCAGTAATGAAGATCCATCAACTTTATATGCAGATTTAAGACAAATAGGCTGTGGAAGTTTTGGAGCAGTTTATTATGTGAGCTATTATTGGAATATAATATGTTGAATGTACATAAATATAACATATAATATGTAAATATATTTGTATATGAATCATTTCAGGCTAGAAATCTCCAGACTGATGAGATTGTGGCGATAAAGGAAATCAAAGTTGACAATAAGCGTAAAAAATCAGATAAAGAAGAATGGCTGGATATTATAAAAGAGATAAAACTGTTGAAGATTTTAGATCACAAAAACTGTATTCAATATATCGGTTGTTATATGAATGGTCATCATCCATGGGTAAATCAATATGTTCTAATGATCTCGATAATTTCTTTAGAGATAATTCTAATGTTTATGAATTATTTTTCTTTAGCTTGTTATGGAATACTGTTTGGGCTCAGTATCGGATATTTTAGAAGGTAATTTTATTATCCATGAATTATAAATATTCCACTATTATTTATCAGTTGAACATTATAATATTTTGTCGGTCGTCTTCATTCAGTTCATAAGAAGCCTCTCCACGAGTCTGAGATTGGGTGTGTTGTCAGAGAGGTGCTCTGTGGATTGGTCTATCTTCACTCGGAGAGCAGAATTCATCGCGACATCAAGGCGAGCAATATTCTCCTGACAGATGGTGGCGGAGTGAAGATTGGCGATTTTGGTTCGGCGAGTTTCATTTGTCCCGCTAATTCATTCGTCGGTACGCCGTTTTGGATTGCGCCGGAGGTGATATTGGCGATGGAAACTGGCAAATATGATAATCGAGTAGATATTTGGTCATTAGGTATCACTTGCATTGAAATGGGTGAGTGTTGATAAATAAATAAATAATTGATTTAATTAATTGTGATGGTTGTCCGGAAAATGTTAAGATCCGAAGTTTCAACTCTCAAATAGGCTCAATAGAAATATTTTCTTATTGTGTATCTTTGCGAATGGATTTTTTTGAACAAATTTAACGATGTTTGTTTACGTTTCTAAGTGATTTGATTGGACGAGCCTAAATATTTTAAAATTTCCGCCTTAAAAAATATGTTTTTCGTTCAAGATATTTCTGAAATATTCGTTTGCTAATTGGTCAATAAAAGCGCGAAATTCAATTTTATTAACTGATCGTCATTTAGTTGCATCGAATTTTGAATTTCGCGCTTTTATTGACCAATTAGCAAACGAATATTTCAGAAATATCTTGAACGATCGACACATATTTTTTAAGGCGGTAATTTTAAAATATTTAGGCTCGTCCAATCAGATCACTTGAAAACGTAAACAAACATCGTTAAATTTGTTCACAAAAATCCATTCACCTTGAAAATGTTTGATTATTTCGTGAGCGATTAGAGCCTTCTTAGCTGTTCGTTTCTTTTTTCAGTGTCGCCGCATTTTTCATTTGATTTCAGCTCATTTGGAGCCGCCTTATTTCAATTCGGTTAATCCCATGGCGGCTATGTACCAGATTGCGTCCAATCCGGCACCGCGATTAGAATTCGGTGATTGGTCCAATGTCTTCAAAGATTTTGTTTCTTATATTCTTAATAAAGAGGTAATAATTATTAGCTATTATTCATCATTAAATAAATCATAGAATTGAAAAATTTGGACATTTCTTTTAAATTACACTTTTGGATTATCATATTTTTTTAGATGAAAGATCGACCATACGCACGTGAAGCGATTGAGCACGAGTTTTGTCAAATGCGCAGGCCGGAGGACACATTGGTTGAGTTGATTCAGCGCACGAAAGACAAGGTGAACGCCCATGATCACCATTTGAGTCAGAAGATGCTGAAAATACTTTTTAAACCGTCGCAACACAACAACAAACGTATCAGCGGCGGCAGTAGTGCTCCCGATACTGACGGAGAATCGATCATGGTGAGTGAGTGCTCTTGTGGAGGAAGTATCTCGACTATCTTCTACCAATCATTCTCACTTACCTATTATTGATTATTTATAACTTGCAGGATTTTTCAGTTTTATCATCTAAAAATAGATGAGTTAGTTATAGTAATATTTATAGTTTTTTTTACTGCCATCAGGTTCAGTCGAGTGAGTATACGCATTCTGTATAGAATAGGAAAATAGAATGATGTCACATCAAAGCTCATATTATTTCATAAATCATAAGTTAGCAGGTGAGTATGCCACATTCTTATCAAAGATCAATACGAGCTAATGTGGAGAGATTCCACTTACTGGGTGTGTTATGATGCGATCGTAATCTCACTCATGCAAGAAGCGGTGGTGTGATCCGTCTACCATTCACAGACACGCTCCACTGATGACATCTAAAATTGCTAACAACAATTAGAAATAGACACCGCACCTCCTGTCTTCTATATATTTTTATATAAACTATTAGTTATTGATCTGTCTTTACTTAGGTATATACGATTAAATCATAAGACAAACTAAAACTAACGCGCCGAAAACTAGTTCGTTCGTTTGCGCCTGATTGGTTCAAAAAGACCGCGCGCGCGAGTGAGAGAGAGAGAGAGATTCCTAAATTCTAAGAGCCAATCAAATCGTATGATTCCTGACGTCACACTCATAGCGATGTAATGAATACAAGGTTATTTATATAGAGTGCAGTCATCTGATTCTCATTGAGGAGACAATTAGAAATATGGCAGCTGCAGGCTTAGAAGTCAGGCATTACTTCTTAGCGAATCACAGTTGAGTATTCGTTAATAATTTGGCTGCAGAATTTGATTTTCAATTTGTCTCCACAATCTCATTTAAACTGGCACTCTCTATATTGTGGTGATGTCACTACTGGATCCAAGCATTCATTGCTATACGAGTTACAGTCTATTTATATCTCAACAGCGACTGAAAGAGAACGCCCGATTGGTTTTAGAGATAGGGAATTCCTCATAGTGAGATTCTCATATCCTGAGAGCCAATCGAATGATCTATCCTGACGCCACACTCTTTCAGCGTGTAACTATCTGTATTACATCTCTATGCGTCACACTATATTGACTAAACTCGCGTGTGAGCGTGTCAGCCAATCTAATTGGTGGTTGATTGATTGATTGATTGAGCTTTACTCCATGGCTTACTGAACTAAATTGTGTAATTAGCTAAACACCAACGTTGTTTTCATTGGAGTGTAAGTAATTGTTTTTCTGTGTTTTTTATTTGTTTCAATAATAATGAGTTGTGAATTTTTGTCATCGATAGAACCTCTAATAGAGAGAGAATTTTGAATCTATCGCGGTTCAGTTGATATCTCGTATCTTTCCTATACATGCGATGCTTGACACATCTCTTATTTATAATATATTCAAGTGAATCTTAATTAAATTTTATATGAATAGAAATATCATCCGTTACATAGTGCAGATAGACAGATAGATTGATAGATAGATATGTGGATGAGAGTTGTGTTTAAGCTGTAAGGTAGGTCCATATTGGTTGGTTAGATTTGTGCTTAT
>JAYMFX010226171.1:0-10046 GCA_036784945.1 Monocelis spectator | reverse complement strand
GACTTTAATATGAATTTTATATCATTAAAAAGCGCTCCTTTTATACTTTAATTTAGTAAAAGAATTATTAAAATCCGGTATTGAGTTTCGTCATCACTATGACATCTTGAAGTTCACCAATTTATAATGGTGGAGATAGGATTTTCTGCTGCTTAGTAGGAACAAATCGATATCCAAATATCTACTAGCAAGAGAGTCGTTACTCTATAGATACCTTACTCTATGATAAATTCAGACTGTGTATTTACCTACAATTCGATGCAATGTAGTTGTAATCGGATTAAATATATAGCTGAAAGATTTGATGTAAATACAATAGTTAATACTTATACATAGAGCCGTATGCCATAACAAACAATAAAGTTAATACTAAATTAATCTTCAAAATATTTAGTATAAACATTAAATTAAATTTGTCACAGAATGTGAAAAGAATGAGTAATCTATATACCGGTGGAATTTTATCATAAATTTTGATTTTTAATAAAAACATTTTTGTAAAATCTTACTGTCCAGGGCATTGACTGCGAGGGCCGCGCTTTCCCGTTCTCGAAAGTGAACGAAAGCATAGTCGCGGATTTTCTTTACTCTCTCAACGCAATCTTCAGCTTCGCCAGCTTTATTGAAGATTTCTCTCAGCGTATCTTCCGTTGTAGAAAGCATCAGATTACGGACGTACAATATTTTCACCTTAAAAATTGCAAAATAAAATTATTCAAATTCTATATAACTGAATTATAAATATTTATGAGGGTGTCAAGATAAAACAAAACTTCTCTTACTTTGGACATCACGTCTTCGTCGACTTCTCTTTCTGGTTCCGCCCAATCCACCGCGATTTGATGGCCCCAAAGCTGAATACGACCGGGTATTAATTTTCTTCTGGCCATGGCTGCGGCTTTGTGGCTGATATACTCGACGAAAGCGAATCCCCGACTTTTTCCTTTGTCAGCGGCGCTGGGATAAACGATGACGTCTTTCACTCCTTCCGTAATCTTTTGCATTTCAGACATAATTTCATTTTTAGTCTTGGTTTTTGGTATACCGCCAACAAAAAGACGACAATTGTCAACGCTGAGACAGACGCCCAGCATTTTGCCTTTTCTGATTTCGTAATTGTCCAGCATTTCGACCGCCTTCTTTGTGTCATCCCGATTTGTGTACATGCAGAAGCCATAGCCTCGATTGCAACCGCTGAAATCCATCATTAATCGGAATGTGTAAATTTTGCCAACGCTCTGAAATATGGGCACCAATTCATCTTCAAAGCATTCTCTTGGTATTTTGCCGATGAAGACTTCGCATCCTCTGGCTGGCGGGGTACCTTTCCAATCTGGAGGAGGGCCGTATATGCGTTGACCATTTTCTTGCATGATTGGAAACTTAGTCTGCTCTGAGAGTTTGACAAGTGCCTCCTCTGTCGAGATAATCGTCATTTTGTTATACAATTGTTTAGATAAATGGCTCACTGTGATTGGTGAACAGACTTTCCGTCTGTTCGGTATCGCGTTTATTCTAAGCGAATTATCGAACTTATTTGATATCATGATTATGCGCTGTTGTGCTTGTATTCTGCAGATGAGATGTATTCTGTGTCGAGATGATGCAAGTACCTATAGGTAGGTAATCAAATAATCCTCCAGCGGATGCAATACACTGATAATAATTCTCTGTGATGACACTAAACTGAGTGATAATACAATTCGACGAATTTATAATTATTATATCTTGTTATACACAGCGAAAATTAGCAAAATACAAATAATACCTAATCAGCACATCAGGTGGTACTGCAGAGTAAAATGCGAATGGAATGGCGCAACGACAGTTGTTGCACGCGGTGCGTGGGGAGAATACTAATTTAAATGAGAACAATCAGGGCTATATTAGGAAAATGAAACATGGGGCATTGATTGATTTTTTCTAAGCACCAATCAATTTTAAGGGGAGTAAGGCATCTAGGGCATCGTTGTAGTCATCTATTCATTACCTACATTATCTCCCAAAAATTTGCTTCATTGTAGCCATAGATTTATAATATGGGAAGAAATTTAGTGGGGAAATATAGGCTTTTTCAGTAATGGGGCACTTTTTTCTCATTCGCCGGTAATAGAAGTTGCTCCCCTTTTTTAGTCAGAGAAATAGAGAGGTTTAGAGGTACAGATCTTCTATGTACATATGGTAAGTATATAGAAGTCTATGAATCAGAGTAACATAACTATGAAATGGTATTGTCCATGAAAATAGAATTATCTATGTCTGTAAACAAACTTGATAGAACTAAGCGTTGGTTAACATGCGCCTCATCATGCAGCTATATGGGTATCGTTTTCTGTCCATCATCTCTAACAAGCAGTTTATAAACCATCGGTATATTTTATTGGAGCAGAGCTGCATTTTAAATTTATTTTTTATAATCAGTTTTTATTCAAAAAATATAAATCGTACCTATAATACATAAGTCCGTTATTGATAATTTTAATTTTACTATTTAATTAATAACAAAGTATTTTTGTATAAATTTGATTTTAGATTGTATTATAGCAGGAATCGACATAATTATTACTCACTCACTCACTCAATGTTACTCATTAAGCTTATCGCATTAGCCAAACGAGAATATTTAGGTAGATATGTAATGGTTTATGTTTAGACCCACGTCATAATAAAAAGTTGAATCGATGAAATTGTGGTACCAATATATAGGAGTGCTAGTATAGGCCAGGTTAAAATTCATATTGATTAAATGTGTTGTACCTCCTATTATACCGAATAAACATTTTCAAACACTCAGTTAATTTAAGGTTGCTTCCATAGACATCATCTGAATAGGAAGGCATCTTTGTATAGTGCCGTGTGGAGTACCTATATACCATAAAACAGCAGAAAAATAACTTTCTCTCGAGAAACAGTTCTCAAAATCATAGAAATCACATTTGGATAGATTCTCTCTATGCTATAATAAGCGATGATGAATTTATAGAATAGATGGCTACACCTAAAAGTTTTGTAGACATGATTTAAAATCATAATTTTTATGAAATCCAAAAGTTAAGCTTTAACAAATGTGGATAGTGATACAAATATTAAAAACTATAGGTATGCATAAAGCCATTTTCATAAACTGACATTCTTCCTTTTTAATTTTGTTAATTTCTAAAAATCAATGTTGGACAAAATGTTGATTTTAGATCGATTCTTGTGGAATTGGAACCAACATTGATCTGTACAAATAAACAAAATTAAAAGCAAAGAGAAGTCATAACTTTTAAAACAAAAGTATTACCATATAGTACCCCTATATTTCATTTATCATAACGAATGGAAAATATCTTATAAATTTACCAGCGTAATAAAATTTAAAGACCATAAGACCATCATTATCTGTCCATCATCACCGTATCTGATTTATTGTCCTGTATTCTCTAATTATTTTATTTTACTCTTGAACATTGTTTGTATACCTTTTAAACTTGTTTTTTCCTGTCGTAAGACTCGAACCAGCTACCCACTGAGCTACTCATAGGTAGCTTACCTTTTTATATTCGAACTATAGATTCTGCATCAATCAAATCAAAAATACCACGCTGAATTACACCGATTAATCAAACGTATTTAGCCCTGCGCTTGGTCCCATAACAAATCTTTCTTAAACTTCAATGAACATTTTCAAAGTACCGCAGCCCGGTTTAAGTAAAACCGGAGGATTTATCTAACCAACAAAACGTAATTTAGTTTATATTTGTGTATTTAAATACAGATATCATAGGTAACAAATCATACAAGAAATATTTTAATTATATAAAAAAGCAAAATTATAATAGAACTAAACTTCACATATATACAATTAGAGCTTTTCTCTAGAGCGCTGGCCGAATTGTTAGAACTTGACCACCAATCCAGGGGTCGAGAGTTCGAATCCCGGCCGGCTAAGTACTCTCGGAAATGAATTATTGCAAGCTCTGTATAGAGATTACACTTTCAATGGTACATTCAATTTTAAACATTAATTCAGTCCACTCATATTGGTACAAGTTCTTAAAAATGAGCGTTAGTTCCTATAAAATCAGAGAATTGAAAGATATGAATCAAAGCTGATTTGAAAAATTCATTGAAATTAAAACATCTAACTACTAAAAGTAATAGAAATAGTATAATGGAAAAATAATTTAAAACTGTAAACTGAGGCCGTTATCACAAACAAATTGGTTCCTATATAGAATACAAGTTTCATCTCTTATTATTAACAATATCTACTAATCTATTGAATATACATAGGATACAATAACCTCACATAAGTCGGATTAGTAGAAAAGATATCTGCAAATAGTAATTTCCCATCTAAAACAAAATTAAAACCTGCCTAGCTAATTCGTCCGACTTATGAGAGGTTTATATTGCATAATAATAGTATAGTAGATATTGTATAAACAGAGTTTGTGTGTTTGAATTATCACAGGATTATTTAATTGGCAACTTGTTGTATAAGATGAGGTCGGTGATATTAGTCCAGTTTTGACTATCGTGGTAAAGATAAGTCATTGAGCTTCGTAGTGACGGCTGAAGAACATCCTTCTCATATTCGAACAGCACGAGAACAACGCCCCAGACTACAGCAGCAAATAATGAGAAATATCTCGGTGGAAAATCGTTTTTAGGAATTGTGGAATCATTGGAAGCGATTGGATGCAGATAATATTTTGCAAATAGATGGCACAACCCGTACGTTATACGAGACAGTAGATAAAGATTCACCTAAAATACGAACAACAAAAAAGGTTCGTATTTTGAATTTGCTAATTGCTACCTAAGTAATAAGTATAGAGTGAGTTTAACAAAATCGATGCGATTACAAAATGAACTACCAACCTGCTCGTTAACTTTATTATAATTTCCAAACACAAGGAAGCCAGTGATGAATGCGGCTACAAACGTTTGAAATTTGCTGCATTTAGTGGTGAAGGAATTCAAGATTCTGCACGTGATTTTGTAGACAAATACAAACAGAGCGAGTCCCCTGGCATGAGTCACAGTGGCTTTGAAAATGTCGAATATTTTGTTTTTTAAACTGAAACATCGAAACATAGTTAGTTAAATATATTATAGGCAACCTAGGTGTAATTATGTAAATTTGGGTTTGTTTATCTGCACCAACAATTAATAGTAATAGGATTCATTGAGACCAAAAATACTTTGTTAAAATTCAATTCTACTTTTTAAGGATTTGTCTAAAATTAACTCACGGTCCAGATTTGAACAAAAATGTCATAACAAGTGCATGAGGAAAACGAACTTTTGTTCCATATCTATAGTAAAAATAAATACAGAATTACATATAAAAAATACTAACCTTAAGCTAAATTAATAGCATTGTATATTAGCAATGTATATTTCAAAACCAGAGTCACATTAGTAGACTCATAGTTATTGGACCAAATAATACAAAGGGTGAAGAAAGAGAAAAGAAAGGTCAACCAGGATATAGTAGACATATTCTATGCATAAACTGGTACATTAGAGTGCTGAGTTCTATGAACAAAATGCTTTATTGAATGTTTTTAATAAAGGTTAAAGTGAAATATAGAATCAATAAAACAGATCAATATCTTATAAATTGAGCCAAGCAATCTAAGGAATGACTTTCTTAAATGAGTAATTCAATGTTGAAACTTATGTAGCCATATTTAGTTGAAAGTTATTTATGTAGTAAGTAAACTCTTATAATTTAATAATTAATGCAGTTTATATTATCATTTTTAAAGGAACAATTATAAATTCATAAATTTGTTTTTATTCTGATTATTCAGTTTTATGCAGCATATTATACAAAATGGAAGGCAAATTTATCAAATATATGCCACATTGCAAATAAAATATCAAGTTATGAGATCAACCAATCATAATATCAGATGTTTCATTAATTTAAAAACATAACTTGACATAGTCATGAAGTTATGCAAACAACCAATCAGATTCAAATAACATAAATTGACAAATCCTGTATTATTTAAGGGTTTAAAATAACAAAACTAGTATCTATAGTGTAAATACTATAGATGAATGATGTTATCTATAAATTCTGCTGAATAAATAATGGCATTAAATGATAAGTATAATAAAAAAATTATAACATTTGCAGTGTTTTAAATGTTATAGACAAACAATAGCCTGAAATTTAAATTGGAAACTGAAACAAACTAAACACTTAAAAATTAAAAGTGTCAACCCATATTGACAAATGGTCATTTGTCAAGTTATAGATGGAAATACAAAATACTCAAATTGGATTGGTTGTTTGCATAACTTGATATCAACTTATGTTTTTTTTAGCTTGATAGCAGTTGGCATTTCCAGTTAGTTGGGCATGAATGTATATTATAGGTCAAGTTGATGGTAAATTGGACATTCTGATCTCATAACTTAAACTTGACACCTAACCATGGTCCATGCTGATGACAAGTGGGTCAGTCAAGTTATTCAAATTTATTTCATTGAACTTGACATTTTTATTTGCAGTGTATTTTCAAAAGTATGCAATGTGTATCAATGGGGTACATAAAATCTATGTATTAAAATATAGGACATAGGAATAGGATATGGAGTAAGAGCAGGAGTCAATATTAATAATCAATTAAAAACCAAGAATAAAAATAATTACACAATTCCATTTCTCAATCCTTTAATTAAAGAAACATTAAATTTATTCGATGGATTTTTAATGTAATCTTCAATATATTTTAAAATAAGATGAAGATTCATATTCTCCAACAAATTTTAACTCGCGAATTTAAAAAGTAAATTTTCTTAGATAAATATTTGATTCATTTAAACACATATACAAAAATATAATACCAATATCCCTATCTCAAAAATTGTTCTATACCACTAAGTCTTTCTTGAACAAATTAAAAAAGAAAACTTACAAAATTAAATGTATCAATGAGTATCAAAAAAGTAAAGAACTAATTTTATTGCATGAAACTAAATATTCAATTAAATATAAATTAATATCATCTCATCTTATGGGATCACACCGGTCACCCTCCAATTTAATGGAAATTTATAATCACCTAGATTGTATTCTAGATTAAGGTAATATGCAGGGTGGTTGGTAATGTCCATAGAATTGACGTTAATAATACGCACTTTGATAAGGCCCCTATCTCTGGAATGATATCAGGTATCTAAGAGCGTATTCCATAAATGTCGTTGAAAATGCCGTCCATATGCAAAAGGTAGGTACGATATTTAAAAGCTATTATAAAGGACTCACAGCTGAGGATAGCTATACCCTATCTCTATCCGATTTTCATTAATTATATAAGGTTATCAAACAAACCCATAATTGGGACAGATAAAGAAATAATAAATGTGCGTATTTCAATACAATGTTTATTTATTTTGACAATAAGATGTACTTATTTATAAAAATTCTTACATGGCCTTCTTGCCTTCCATAAAAGTACAATCTGAATTTATAGATAAATGATTAAAGCAGCTTACAAACTAAATTCTAAAGTTCTAAATATTAATTAAATAATACTTTCATTTTACGCAACTATAATGAATAATTATAATTGTTAAGTATAATGAACGGAAGCTATATATAAGCTGGTTATAATGAATAAATACTGCATGATATGTAATATTTCAGCAAGTTCGATTATACAAATAACTCTCAATAATAGAGCATTTAGTAGGTGCAATTCGAGTTGACTGAAGAGGCCTGCGAGCCATTCGAATCCAATCCTGAATGGCATTTTCTATAACTGGTATGGGATCTCGATTTGGAATCCAGTTTTTGTAAGTAATGTTTTTGACGAAGTTCTTTGCGTTTAAAGGTTATGTATTGCGATGTAAGTTTTTCGAATTGATCTTTATAATATTTAGATCGATTTTTATCGCTGTTCATTTGGTTTTGGTATACAGTTAGTGATTCCATCATCATCTATATATTTAATTAAAGCAATCAATATAATATAAATCCGCACTGCAAAACCATTGGATGGTTTTAAAATGTCATAATAAAATAACATAATAATATGCATCCATATATAATCATTACAATTCTATAATACTTACTTTGAACTCCAATTTCTTAGTTATTAAATGTGCTTTAAAATGATGTATCTGATCACAGAGAACGACACCAGGATGTCGGGCGCGAATCTTTTCACAATCAGTATACACTTTATGCAGCTCGTCAGTCTTTCTCTGGCAGATTTTTAAATCATCCGTTCTTTTAATTAATCGTTTTGTGACAGTATGAATGCGCATTAAGGTTTCATATACGTAGGGATCATCCGCCTGTGAATGAAAAGATCCAATAAGAATGCAATGAAATATGAATAGAAGAACATTTAAATTAGAACTCTACAAATAGGAAAATATTGAATTTGTAGATTGTATTGTGTTGGATCTACAACTGGATACGGGACGGGACTGCTTTAGTGACCATTCGCAGGCCACCAAGTTCCAGAATGTGGTCCTAACAACAAACGCCGGCGTGATATAGGGTCCAGTGGCCTTCTCGTTGTCGTTTCGGATCTCAAAGTCTCAGTTTCAGGCAATCAGATTATCAAATACGCTGACGACACTTCTATCATAATCCCACCCTCGAATATGACCAGCTTACAGACAGAAATCGCTAATATCGAAACCCAGGCAGAACCAAAAATCCCAAACTCAGCGAGACAAAAATATCGTATACTCAGGCAATAAACTTTCCAAAAGGTCGTTCTCACGAACCAGCAGGAATGTTATCCATATTTTTTTTTTTTTACACAATTAAGTTTACACTTACCGTTTCTTTCGGTAGATAAATCATATTTCTCCATTCTTCATAAAAGTTCGTCTGAAAATAATTTAATTGAGCGAGGTTTTAGGTTTAACATCTGATATGGACGAAATTCACCAATAATGACGTATTGACGCATAAATAAATAATCGAATATCTTACTTTTAATATTCTCCATCTATGAATGTTAATAGATTTAAAGGATTCTTCTAACAGTGAAGTCTTAACATTATTAAGCTTCATTAGGGTGTTTTTCAAATGTTCGCAACTATTTTCTAATAATGGTAGATCTTCCAGATAATCCGTATACTCCCTCGTTAGGGATGTATTAGAGAACACCTTACTGATAATATCATCTCGCTGCTTCAGCATCATGTTGTACTTCCGTTCATTCCCTTTCACTAAAACATTATTACTTCTCAGTAATTCAACCGATCGGTTGATTCCCCTAATCGCGTGCCAAAGTTGCGATTGTAGAACATCCCGGTCAGATATGAGTTTCGTGAGGGCCATCTTATGGCGTTGATAGTCCATATCGGCTTCCTCAACAGTTTGTAATAATTTAAACTCTTGCGTATATTGCGCTTCTAAGAATAAACGATCAGCTTTGATGTTCTTACTGCTTTGCTGAATACTATGTCGTAGTCTATTGGATTCACCTTCGACAGTTTGACGTTTGTTCCAAAGAATAGTGAAGTAAATATTCTTGAATGCGATGTCCTGGTTGAAATATTTGATTTGAGATTGATAAAGCTGAAAAATTGATGAAAGTTCAGAATTTGTAAATATGTAGATAGGTTGGTTGCAACAGTAAAAGAAACACCAAGGTAATTTTCGAATAATTATATCTTACCAATAATAATCTTTAGCTATATAGAAATCTATAAACAATAAAATGAATAGTAAATCTACATTATGAAGCGAATAGATTTTAAAAGCAAGTAATACAGTAATATATCTTGCCTAGAAAATGGATAACGATAAACTTAGACTTTTGAATTATTAATTGAATACCAATTAGTAACATAGAATCTTATAGAAACGTACATACTAATAGTAGTAGGATATAATCTTATAGAAACGTACATACTAATAGTAGGATAGAATCTTATAGAAACGTACATACTAATAGTAGGATAGAATCTTATAGAAACGTACATACTAATAGTACAATAGAATCTTATAGAAACGTACATACTATTAGTAGGATAGAATCTTATAGAAACGTACATACTAATAGTAGGATAGA
>JAYMFX010226160.1:0-10046 GCA_036784945.1 Monocelis spectator | reverse complement strand
CGCTAAATTTTAACCAGCGAAACTTTCTTGTTGCAGACATAGATAGCATTGAGTGCACGACTGAGAAAGTTGTCCAGACATGAGAAAGTATCACTTTCTCAACGTCTGCATGCATGAGAAAGTTAACTTTCTCATGCATGCATAAGAGAAATGTTTTGCCGAGAGAAAATGTCTTTCTGAGAGAATACTTTAACTACATCTATAACAAAAATATTATAGTAGTCTCTGGTCAGTCTCTTTGCAATAAATGCAGATATTGATAGTATTAACCATAGAGTAAAGAGCGTATTCACCCTCTTTACTCTATGGTATTAACAATCAAATAATTTTCTATCAGAGTATAAAGCGGATAAATCTCAATTTTTCATTTATTTCTACCCCTCTACCACCATCCATCTATTTCAAATAAAACTAACAAAGGTAAACTTTATAATTTGTATCACCAAATAAACGAAAAACTACCACTAATAAAAGAAAAACAACTATAGCTGTTAAAATACTTGTTTATGTATTATTTTATAAAAAATAATTACCATATTCAATTTTGTTTACAGTTTTAAAATGGACGTTTACCGGAAGTAAGTATACAACATTGAAGTGTTTTATTGTTTTTATATCAAAAGATATTACCCAATATTATACCTTATTCTAAAGTACGTTACTTTAATAACTAGATATCTTTCATAAAATATGCTCTATGTATATAATAATATCTGAAATTAACACAAGTTTATTTTAAAATATAAATATGTTAAAAGCAGTTTTTGACAAATAAAATAAACTAGACTTATAATGGCAACAATGTGTTCCCAGTGTACAGTGTTATATTTTATAACGATAAGGATCTTCTAAAAAGTTTCATTTTAGGAATTGGCTAGATAAGCAATGAGTTTGTTTAAAAATTCATTTGTGTACATAGATAAGGTTCTGTTTACCTCTCTATGGACTGTGGGAAACTATAATAGTTTTTCAAATCCTACAATTTAGATATAGTCTATATTTAAATAGGTATAAAAGGTTATCTCCTTATGTAATTAACCAACAGCTCTTAATTTTCCACTGGCAAAATGGGTAGTGTGAATTTGTAAATGTTAATTTCAATGTTATCAAATTAACTCTGTATTTCAAGATTCTTTGGACCCTATTTAATAGTTTCTAAACATAATTCAAACTATATCAAATTATTTATCAAACTAAATATATGAATAATTACAAAACAATTATTTGTTACATATTTCTATTTGAAATAAATTATTTAGAATTAACTGACCCACACCTGTCATTAATATAGATAAATGTAAAGTTATCTTTACTTTAACATAAAAATCTGGACACCTAAAATACTTGCTTACTTGACTTACACTGTCTTGATTTCTTTTATAACTTAAACAGCATTATTAAGATTTAGACATGTCAGAATAACTAGAAAGAATAGTTAAATGACATAGTTGAGTTTTAAATACATTTATTTCATGAATGTTTTTTGTTCAACATAGTTTAACCAATTGTCATTATAAAAAGATTCATTTTGCATATACTTAAACTTCTATTAATTTTCTGATTAAGAATTGGTAACTGTTTTTAAAGAATATTTTAAGTTCTAAAATACTTTTAAATTCATTATTCTTTCAGAATTTCATCTGTTTAAAAATTGTAAGCTTAAATATTCCATTTTGTCAATTAAAGTTAAAACATAATTCTTTAAAGTTTTAATATTTCTTTTGAAGTTTTTCTTAGGACGAGGCTCAGACCTTACATAAGCAATATTCATACTTCTAACTAAACATAACATATGACAAAAACAACCAACAGTCAGTGGGTACTCTTTATGTGTATGTTTAGGAAAAAGTGATAAATATTTATATATTAAAGGGATAATATAAGTATAATGTATGCTCACTCATCCAAGATTTTAAAAACTGCAGTCATTTACCATCAATCAATCACTAGTGTCCTCATCACTTTCATCTTCACAGTCAGGTCGACAAGAGCGAGTTGAAGAACTTGACCAGAGTTCAATAGCTGGCATGAGGTTGAAGAATCCACTGATCAGGAATTGCATCAATGTCCACAGATGACCTTTCTAAAGTAGAGTAAAATAGGAAACCAAGACCTTCATCTCGTCATTTCCAAAGTCAGCCTCAAATGCTGATGGCCATGCTGAAATGTTGGTGATGTGCGTGGTCTTCAATACACCTGATGTCACATTTTAAAATTGGTTTTCCGTTACTATCCAGTGCCTCCAAGATCTTTGGGCGAGCTGATGTGTGCTGCTTTAGCTGATTTCCAGACAGTTTTGGTCATCCAATCGATCCTCGTCATCCTCTGCTTTCCTCAGTATGAGCCCACTGTGGGTGTGGTAGGTCATAAGAAGCTGTCAAGTAGATGCTATGGATAAATACATCTGATAGAGTTATACTATCTTTCTGTAGTGTCTCTGAGAGTCGAGCCAATCATGCATGAAGCTAGAGAAAAAAACATCTTTGGATAGTGCTGTTCTAGACCTACATGGTTTGCAAGTGCTGCCTATTCGAGTTGGCATTCTGATATAATGAAATTGTTTTTACAGCATCTTTAAAGGCGAGCTTGAGGCGATGAACCATACAATGAATCCCAAAAATGTTCTCTCTCTCTCCCCAAAGTCGTGTCACCACTCCATTCCTTGACCCAGTCATAATGGCAGCGCCATCAGATTGGATCCCCAGAAATTGAACATATATTTCACCTTGTATAACATAACGGGCGATCGAGTCTAAACGATATGCAACAAAATTTAAATATATTCATCCATGACAATTACCATATTAAATTTCTTTGAGACGCATCTCTAATTATCAAATACATAGACAGAGACTATTTTCTATTTGTAGAATGTCATAATCAATTATTCAATCTTCGATAATATGAATCAAAAAATGTTAATATAGCTTACTCTGTCAGCCAGACAAAATCTGTAAATGGTTGACCGTGTTTTGCTAGCCAGTGCGCGGTACGAAATAAGATGGAAAGCTTCTTTGTTTGTGCCTCATTAAGCTTAGATAGTGTTTTGGCAACAATCGATGTACTTTTTGAGGAATGTTTAGCAGACACAATATTTGTGGCAGTTATATGACCATTAGATCGCTCGTGCTCAACCACTTATTCATTTTTAAAGTTTGTAGTTCCGACATAAAATACACCTTGTAAACTTATGAACTTGACTGGATGAGTTTCCAAAAGTCACATACTACTATGAATGTTTTGTATGTTTATTATTGTAGTAACAGTGATCTTACCGAAGTGTTCTGCGGTAGATATGATACTTTTTGATCTCGGATTCCGAAGAGAGGTTCTAAGGGAATCCTTAATCTGATATTTATCCTTATATTAATAAAACAAAAGATTAAATCCACAATTATTACCTCTCCAAAGTAATTTATTGATAATAGTTTATAGGAATTTGAGCAATCAAGGTGAGTAAATATATTAGAGCTATAATCGTGCTGATATTTTGTGTAACTCAAATGAGCTCATGCTCTTATATATGAATTCTTCTCAGTTGTTCTGACAAGTATCTAATCAAACAACGTAACCATGACGGCGTGTGGTGATCATCTCTTCTCGCTCAGCGATGTTGGAATCACACCACACATACCATCACTGTCCACTGCTCTAGTACCTGGGTGTATGTGTACCGAGGTATCTGTGACCTCTTAGAGAGGTGAAATGAATTTATAATTTTAATTATGATCGCTAAATCTAGAGAGATTATAGCGATTCACAGATCCCGGGTTACACACCACCTTCTTCAAAGAGAAGAAACAGGGCAATCCGAGAGAACCAATAAAAAAATACAAATAGGGGATAAGTATTAATAACCACAGGGAGTTCCTTGTGGTGATACAGAAAACAAAACAATTACTGTATGTACAGAGATGATAGTTAGAAACATGTAAACAAAAAGGTCACTATAAACTTGAGTTATTAAAATATAAACAAAATGATCACTATAAACTGGTGTAATGTTGAGTTATTTTGTAGAAGTTTCCGGAATGCGTGTGATGTATAGTCCATTACGCTGGTATTTTGGTGTAGGCTGACTTGGTTCGTGAAGAATGGGGTCCCACTGTTGGATACGGCCCGTGATATTGGTTTGGTCGTCAAGTGGAAGATCAAACGCTTGGAAAATCGTATTGACAATCGTATTTCTTCATAATGTGTTCGTCCGATTGACTGACTGGTCCGGCGTAGGGCCATATAGATGGCGATGCGGATCATATGGTCCGCACGCATTTGTATTAATGCATTGGTGGCCGTTCTGGTTAGGAGAGCCAAACTAAACCGGTCTGGAGAGCGAAAAGCTGATATCAGATGGGTTTTTATGATTTTGATTGCCACTTTGGTTTTGCCGTAGTGGCAAGATTGACGGGATGGCAACATCGGCCGGATTTGTAATGCCATGGTGTACACACAGAGCTCTGTAGGAGTTTGTCAGTGCGCATTGACGGAGTAATTGTTGATGTACGGTCCGTATGTCGTTGATCTCGTGGTGGTGATAGATCATTTCTTTGGGCCTAAGTTGAGCATTAACATTGATGGCCTGGACGGAGTACGTAGCTTCATCCGTGCATACGGGAAGCTGCATTTGTATCTTACGGCCTTACGCAAATATATCTTGGATTTTTGCCATTTTCCATCTATGGTGACTGCCAATTCCTGAAAAGTGTCTATGGTTTTGTGAATAGGATATGCTTGAGACAGTCTTGACGGTTGGAATTCTCGATGGATTCACGAAAAAGACGCTTAAACAAAAATTCCAACCGGCCTTTTTAAACCCCTATGAGTCAGCGCAATCGTTAATTTTTGTCCCGCGTGGTAATCAACGAAATCAAAGCGAATTGTGGTGCGCTCTGACTGGACAACGCTCATCCAAATTAATAATCGTTGATTCACATCTTCACATCTACGGTGGCGAATCTTCGTGACACAGCAATTAGTGGGTAATTAGGGTTAAGGGGCTCTAAAAGAACCTCTGAGACAGATAATGTCAAACTCCACAAACTAATTTATAAGTAAGATACTTGCCAATACAAGTGAACTTCGAGTATTCAGCAGGAAAGAAGTGATCAAGGAGCGTTCGAGTATTACACTAGTGACTTCATAAGAGTTTTTCTCCAATTCAAGTACTGAGGTTCAGGTTTCTATCTAATGAGGATTTTTCTATCTTGATGGGTCCAACCAATACGATGAGGAGGATCCTCTTAGGAAAGGATATTGGAGACTGAGACCTCTCAAATGTTGAGCTGATCTCCCGTTAACTTCTAATTGATTATTGCTATAAAGTTACGAATTGCAACTTTATCATTAGAGCTACTTTCTAGATGAGAGCTAGTCTTGTTCTCGTTACGATTGTGGTCTGCTTTTGTTGTCTGTTGGTCTGTACTCTGTAGCTGCTTAAATGATTGATTGAGACTGCATCCAAGTGTCGCTTAGCTACAATGACAACGGTTGCTCCTCTGGGTATGGCGTGATACCGTCCAGTGACCAACCTAATCAGGCAACTTTACACGTCAGGAGTTAGTGACAACAATCCTTAATGCTGGCTATCAGTTAATTAATCGCCTATACTATATTACGCCTGAATGACTTTTCAAGTGCCCCGAACACCTGATCATAAAGCAATCAAAGACTTTTAAGAAATCAAGTGTATAGAAAGCTTGACAGTGAAGAGTTGTTCTGGCATGCTTTTAGTCATCGTTTACTCTACTGAGAAGCTTTAAATTTGATTAATTTATAAAATAATTGCATGCGATAATGATTATTTCCCATACCAAAGGGTATGGGGAAAACACGGATTAATTCCAAAACGAGAATAAATGTGATAAAATGGCTGCTCGTAATTAAGGTTCATTTAAACATTATATTGCGCTAATCTTCTCATATAGGAAGTAATAAAATCTCTAACTAATGATTAAATATCTTAAATGTCTAAAGTCTCGATTATAAATCTAATGTCTTTTAATCTCTTGGTAACAGGTAACTATTTGTAACTATCTCTCAATAATATTAACTGATGCTTAGAATAATAATAAGACACTCGATTGAATCCTTATAACCGAATCATATATTATAACAATAAAGCATTCAATCCTTTAACAATAAGAGGTATACTGAAATATTTTATCCTTGATATAATCCAAGTATACTCAAAGATGGGGGATGATCCTGTACCCAAATAAACTGAGACAAATGTTTTGAGTACACTAGGTTACGACTGAGAGAAAAGCGAGTTTCACTTTTTAAACAGAGGTAGCGGTAATGTCCAAAAAAACTCTCAACGTTCTGTCAAGAATCAAGGTAAAAAGAATACAGCTGAACAATATCAGAACGGGGTGACTGTGGTTGTGGGGTGTTTGTGGTGATCTCTTTCAAATCCGATCAAGCTTATATACGAGAACCAGATTAAAACACGAGGCATAAAAGTTATAACGTCAGCATAAAATTGTCATATGAAATAGCCAGCTGTTGTCACACTTCCAGAGGAGAAATATTCAGTGCCAGTGCGGGCTAGATTTCTTGAGTTAGGAATTTGAATTTCTTCAGTCTTTTTGAGTACACCTTCTTGAGATGACAGCTTAAAGAAATAAAATTGCAGAAGCGAATAAATGATTTTAATTTACTTATGTGAGAACAATGCCAATTAAAATGCATTTCATTATATTCACAAAACATTAAAGTCGTTCGTGACCATATATCTAATGAAATAATTTCTCTTAATATTTTAGATTCACACGTGGCTATGATTAACTGTTTGAATTTAATTTCTCTATAAAACTGCTATATTTAACTAGTTTCGTAAAAAATTGCTTTGTAAACTAAAAGTAAAATAAAGTAATTCCTTAAAAGGGAATTTTTAAATTCTTACTCATTTCTTGACTTTCTGAAATAAAATGAGAGATTGATTATAAATTGAAAATGAGTTTTTTAAATTATGAAAAGGTTAAACTGTTGCGCTTCAAGCTAAAATTAAAAACAATGCAGAAATTAGCAAGATAATCAGAGTCTTAAAAAGAGGTTCCTCGATCTCCGTGTGTATGACCACTGTATAGGTGGTATCCGGTGTATGCAATTCGAATGTCATTATAGTATGTGGCTGTATACAACCGTATATAGCAGGCCTATAGCGAAGGCTTGTAATAGTGATTCCTGTGTTGGATGCTGTAATTGCTAGGGATGGTTAATAGAATTGAGTAAGTGTGGAATTTGTAGACAAACGGTTGTAATTCATGATGATATTCGCGAAATTTTCGAATCGGAGGATAAATTCTTTGAAGAAGGTAGAGAAGTTCTTTGCAGTTGCCAAATTGACAATTCCTCGCCTGATTTTGTATTTTCTGATATAGGCGATATTTGTTCATAATGAGAGTCGCCTGTTTGTCTGCATTTCTCATAGATATGAGGAGTTGTTCTTTCAGATTATTGAGGAAACTGTGTACTTGGAGTTTTCTGATTTCTTGCGTGATAATGTTATTGTTCTCTACATCTTTCTTGAATGTGGCGATCTTCTTCTCGAAGAATTTCGTGATGGTATTCATTTGCATAGATGTGGATTTTGTCAATTTCAGAATTTGTTTTGACATGAGACGAAAATCGGTGTTAATAGATTTGATTTGTTTGGTCAGTATTTTCGCATTTTCTGTTCCACCACTGTCTTAGCGATTTCAGCTCTCGACATTGTATCGCAATGTGAGAAGAAGAGGGCTCCGTAGCATATCAATCGTTTTCGTCTATTCAGAGTGATCCCTGTGACTATACAATTGTCATGCTGACAGTCCTCTATCTTCTGAGTGATTTGTAAGCTTTGTTGCCGAATAAAAGTATTCAAAGAGTTGGTAGATTTCAACGGATTATTAAATGTTTTATTAGTACCGTCTTGAAAGAAGAATTTCAAGTCTACTGCATAGAAATATCCAATAGGTATTTCTGTGTGACAATTTATTTTATTTTGAATTTGTAAACCAAATTGTGTTGGTTTAGATGTCCTGATTCTTATTTCTTTGAATTTTTTCTGAAGTATGGATAACGCGTATTTGCCTTTGACAAAATAGCGTATATCGTCTGGATCGAGAATGTTTACTAGACAATTTAAAACAATAGACTTCTTAATAGACATAACAATTATGATATTCCACAAACTACTGAATTAATCTAAACCACAATAAAACAATACACACTTACCAATTACATATCACCATACCAGTATTAATATTATCCGATATTGATACCACTGAAGCACTCACACACTACATGATCAATAATCAGCTGTTCCCGGCGAATATTGAGATTACATCATTCCATACTTTTCATTGAAACAATAAACTAACCAATAAGCACTCTATATCAAAGTTCATCAAGAGGAAATCCAATCTGAAAGATATATTCAACAACCATTTTTTAGTACAATTATTGACAAGATGTCGGGATACAACACTGATTCAACAACAATATTATTATAATGTCTAATACCACTTTTATTTTAAATGAAACAAACATCTATACTATTATTAAACATATATGGATTTTCTTTTCAAAGAATATCAAACTTATAAAAACAAAAGACGAATTATTCAATATACATATAATTCTCACACACTCAAATATACAATACACAGATACAGGGGTGGATGTGTAAGTAATAGAGTAATGGTAAATAACAGATCACACAGGGCGGATCACACTATCGCTGCCGTTATCAGTCCTCAGACAGCGTAATAGGAGGCGAGTAAATGAAGCTTTTATTTTGATCTATCATAAATAAACGGAGAGGTAAATATAATAAAGTCTTATCATTGACTTCATTTAACAATCATAACAATAAATATCTGAACGAAGATTCCTTAGGATCCCCTTCGGAATCTGAGATCGAGTGACATATTCTCTGCGGACCTCTGCAGTTGACTCCCTGTCACTAATTAAAAACCAACAAATACATACAATATCCATATTAGTCCGTGACTTATAGGTACTTCATACATACACGACAAGACTATAAGTTTACAATTGACCACTTTTAGGCTTGATATATTATAGCTCTGTCTCGGTTATGTATCTCTTTTTATTTTAAAATAGAAAATTAGCTCTTGTTACTGTGAATAAAAGTTTATTGTAAAAACTTTCGACTGTATACAGTCCTAATCATTACAGAGAATGTTAGCAACAAGAGCTAATTTTTTTCTATTTTAAAATAAATCAATATGTTGCTCAAGGAGACCTACAATTTTCTAATATCTCTTTTTACACAAACTTTATTTAATGTGTCGCTAATGGTTAACGCCAGCTGCTTTGTTGCGTTAATGTTTAAACTTTCCTTTCACATTGCAAAAATAAACTAACATGTCGCACAACATGTTTCTTAAAAGCTAAATCCATAATTTTGTGTCTGGTAGTTTCAGATAGCCATGTTTCAATTATACTTGTTCTTTCAAAAGCTCTTGCGCACTCTTAATGAGTAGTATTTTGCCATTTTTATAAGGCTCTCAAATCAAAGTCTTCGTCATCCCAATTTGGATGTTCGACTTTAATTCTAATGTTTCTTGTCACAGTTGTTAACTACTTTCAAAACTCTTTTTATCTGACAAGTGTCGTTTGGAAGCGTAATTTCAATTAGGAAGAATAATTCTCATTCTAGAATAGCCTTTTTGAAACAATTCCATGAGCCTACAATAAATAAAAGGTCCCCATACTTACTAATGGTATTCGGAAAAGTTATCAAGAGTTTCCTGTGGTGGCATTGCAGCCAATCGAGATCCTGCTTTGATTCGTTATTGGCCCTGTTATACTGCATTGTTATCCAAAATGAAATAATAATAACCCAAATCTGCCAATGAGCCTGGTCTTACGAAAGTGTTTGATTACTTTTTATTATGGTGGACTATATGATTACTCTTCCAAAGAAATATAACAATCAAGAATAACCCACAAATCTGTCAATGAGCCTGGTCTTACGAAATTGTTTGATTACTTTTTATTATGGTGGGCTGTATGATTACTCTTCCAAAGAAATATAA
>JAYMFX010226138.1:0-10048 GCA_036784945.1 Monocelis spectator | reverse complement strand
GCAAATCCGTGCTCTTGATGGAAGTGTGACATTTCATGATAGGATGGAATTCATTTTAGATTATTGTATTTAATTTAAATCTTTAGTATGTATGTTCTTTCCTATTATGTAGTTATTAGGCAGTTTTTCTTTGCGTAAAGATCAAATTTGTTCGTTACTTCTGTAAGACGCTCAAAACATTTAGCAGAGAATGATATAGTGTATAATGCCTAACTTCAGGGCTAAAACAATATTATCTTCCTTTTAGTAATGTGGTAAATCCCATATTACCTATGCCCAAGGGTAGATAATTAGCTTAAAGATGATTATTTTAATTTTGAGCACTTAAAAGTTTGATATCAGAGCCTTGGCAATAGGCTATAGTTAGCTCATAACGGCCTATAACAGTTGAAAATAGGCGATTTTTCAAGTCTCTCCAGAGAGCCCCCCTCTGAACCGAATGATTTGAAATTTTGTATGCAAGGAGACTTGTCCAATACTAAAACATGGACAAAGTTTCATTAAGATAGAAGATCAACTACATCACGAGATATGGCGGGGCAAAAATCATAATTTTTTCGTCATTCTTCTTCTTCAGCCATCTATCTGTATAATAAGCACAATAATGCCCTTTTAACCTTTATCGATTTTCATGGAGATTTTGTACCCGCGACGGCAAGTAAAAATCCGTTGTCCATTTTAGTGTCCGGTTGCTAAGGAAGTCGCTATTGCTATTGCCTAGCAACGCCTTTTTAAGTTCGTTGAGCACCAATAATGTCCTTTTAACTTTAACCGATTTTGATGAAAATATATAACAATATTATTTATTATTCAATTATTAAAGTTTTAGATTGATTTTTTATATAGCACTTGTTGTTAACCATTTCAAATATTCAATAAATTGTTTTATAGATATTTATTAAATTCAGCGGAGTATTTTGGATATCATAATATTCCAACACAGACATTTATTTATAAGCGGTATTTTTTCATTTTCATTTAGGGATTAAATGTTTTTGGGTACAAGCAGCTTAGCTCGGTTAATTATAATTTGACCGGTTAAATATGGGATTAGTCTTACTTATAGGATTTGGACCTATCATTTACCTACAAATTTCACCCCCATACCTACCTATATTTTGTGTATCGCATACTGTAACAATTAAATCCATTTAATAAAATCAATGCATTCGAAACATCATACCAATCGATACTTTAATAAAATCATTTTTAACAATCAGAAGGTCAACATTATATCCTCATAATATATAGGTAATACCTGGAGGTAGGTATATAACTATTTGTCGATGCAGACATTCAATTAATTAAATATTTGAATAAATTTGTAAACTTATATTCTCTATAAATTAAATTTATAATACCTAAATAGAACAATTGCGAAGCAAGCCCATAATTCATTGGGCTAATTCACTCATTCATAATCAGACATTACATATTAGGATTCTGCTCTGCCGAGGATTTACCCAAGGATTTACACAGCTCATCACAATCGGTAAATAATTGCTTACCAGACTGGCCAATCAGAAGCGTTGCTTCATTTAACTTTTCAATTTAGTGGGGAATTATTATAAGCATTGTCTTATTAGGCATGTCTTCACATTCACTATAAGTCCGGTATTGGGATGATGTCGCTTAGCTTATAAGAATTGCTGACTATTATACACAAGTGTATCTGGATAATCAAACAGTTTCATTCAAAATGGCCACCCAACTATTGTTTCTAATTGTTACTCTATTTCTCAATTTGCATATCATGGAGTGCTCCCTCTCCGAATTCGATGCTTTATATAGCATCTCAGAAAATGAACCTGTTGGCACAGTAATCGCTACCGTAGCAGACAGTTTGAAACCAGGATTTGTCCGCCATTCTGATTACATTTACAGTTTAGAAGGCGGCGCTGGTATTGAATTTGAGTTGGACTCTCGAACCAGCGTGTTAAAAACTGCCGGTCGCATAGACGTTGATGAAATTTGCATTCAAAGTGGGTGCGCAGAACCGAAAATCATCATGAAAATGACCGTGAATGTTATGCAAGCTGGCCAACTAATGGCCGTCATTCGAATTACACTCGAAATTCTCGATCAAAATGATAATCAGCCAATATTTCGACCGAACGTGATAAACAAGAAGCTTAAAGAATTAGTCTTTAAGAAGGGCGCTGAGATCGACTTAGATCGAGCTTACGATGATGATATCAACCCAGAATATAAGAAAATTCTTTATTCATTGAAGGAGAAGTCTGAAATGTTTTCATTGAAGCTTCAAAAGGACGGCCAACCTTGTCTAGTTTTAAAGAAAGATTTAGATTATGAAACACAATCGAAATATAAACTTGAATTATTAGCGTGGAATCCGGGCAAAGAATTTACCAACAGTACATTGAAGATTATCATCGAGGTGATCAATATGAATGACAACCCTCCCACATTTATAAACAAAATTTTCAAAGCAACCGTTAGCGAAGACACTAAACCTCATTCGCTCATTTATACGGTAAGTTCTTTCTGTTTAAAATATGTGGTAAATATTATTGATAATTAGGTATCAAAGAAGACAAAGAGCAGAAAGAAAAAATATTTAATTTTGGTTGTCAATTTAAATTTTCAAAAGTTTACTTCCTTTCTCAAGTGTGAGATGTTTCTCATGATGAGATCTGCTATAGTTAGAATATGGAATCAATAGGTGGTATGTTGCGCAATGCAGGATTAAATCAGAATTGAATGTGAATAAGAAATCTGATGGTGTGAGTGAAGTTCATCAAAATGAGAAGAACACAAATAAGGGTATACCTAAAATAATTTAAGGTAGATTTAACCATGGATAAAGCCATGGATTTGTAATTACTATATGTTAAGCATTATGGCTACACAAATGTGAATGGTGGCCTGGCTTTTAGCAGTTAGGATAGGAAAATTTCCATTTCTCTGATTTCGTCGGGGAATAATGGAGTGGAGTGGGTGTGAAAGAGTCCGTCTCATTCGTCGAGTCTCGGCCGGTTCAAATTGAGTGCATTCACCTTGATTTCTATGAATTAAATTATGGCATTTTCTGATGATTGTGTTTAATCTTTGATTCGATGTCCTTCGGAGCTTTGTGAAGAGCTTTCTCTAGCGTAAGATGAGGCTTTTGAAAATTAACAATAATAGTCTTTCATTTTGGTAGGACAGGTTTATGTTTTAAAATTCAAATGCGTCTGTGAATGACCATATAGACTCTTATATGGTTGATGGCGTGGTTGTCTCGAGTCATGGATGAATATTGTGAATGTGAAATGACATATTGTCTAACTGTGTTTAGGTATATATTGATCTACTGTTGGTGTAATATTTGTGGTTGCAATTCTTTCAATTTCTTATTCACATTCAATCCTAATTTACGGTCGATTATAATAGATAGGTAATAAAACCATCTGTTTTTCTCTTTTTATCCGCAATGTAGGTGCCTATATTTATATTTATATATTTGTAATTTCCTCTTTTATTATTATATAGGAAAGATCTTTTTCTTTTCAATTGAAATCATTATAGTCTTTAACAAAGAGTTCAAAATCCGCCACCAATTTCAGTATATCTATAGACACACTATATAACCACTCGAAACTCATCCTTTAATTCTATGCTTTTAAATTACCTAATTCGCTCGACAGTTCAATAAATAAAATTGAATACATTGCAAACATTTTGTTGAGATTGATTTTCTGATATAGGTAGTATAGACTCCTCTGCAGAGAGTAGGCCGGCAGAGTGAAACTGCCCAAAAAATTTAATTAGATTTTAGTTTTTTACGCCAAGATTGATTACTATACTACCTAATCTGTCTACATTCTATATCGCAATTAATTAATTGTGAAACTCTTGAGAATAAAAATTAAAGCATATAGGTATCGAAATGCATAATTAATTTGCAAATTGTTTTTTACGGATTTTAGATTTTGAATTATTCCACGCTAATTATAATCTATTAATTATTTACAATAAACATATAAATAAATGAATGAAAATCTGTACTTAAAATAGCTTTTACTAAACTTCCATAATATGTATATAGAATTCAAGATACCACAAAGAACTCTTTAAATTTCAAAGAGTTCTTTGAAATAATGTTGATTATTCGATAATTCTTCTGGTCAAAATTAAAGTGGTTTTATTAAAAAATTAGTATAGGTAGTTTAAGCTATACCGAAATTTGCAAACTATAATTTTCTTAATTATTTTGAGGAATTTTTGCCGTACCAGTGGAGATAATCATTAAAAAAGATTTAACTTTTGTTTTTATTTATTTATTTATTTGTTTGTTTGTCGGTCAATCGATCGATCTGTGACACAATGGTGATTATTTTCTGCCGGTGTTGTAAGTAAGGTAATTGATTTTGTCATAACTCGCTTATATAGCAATTGTTACATAATTATTTCAACAAATTCTTTATTATTGACTGATTATTGGCTGAATGAAATGTTTCCGCTTAAGTAAATTACCAGTGCTCTCTATATACCAGATACCAACTGTGTGTGCTCATACAGCAATAAAATAAGGACATTCCTTCGGCATTTATTCAGGCGATAATTCTTATTATGTTTTTCATATATTTGCAACATCAAATATCGGTAGGTATTTATTGTATGTAGATATAGTGTGTATATAGTCTCGAATTGAAGAATATTCTACGAAATAATTTCTCACAATCTGCTGATGTTCACTTCAGTTAAATATTTGAAGCATAAGTTTAGCATGTGTTTACTTGCGGGAGATATCGCTGTATATATTTAAAAAAATGAAACATCTTTTCAACAATTTATTATTGTTAAAGTAGTATAAATACTGAGAACTGAAGAGTGGAATTCCCATATTTATTATTGGAGCGGTAGAGAAAAATGCATTCAGTTTTTTTCAAATCGATTTTTGACAATATTTTACTGTCAGTTTTAGAAAAGAAATTGCTTAGGTATATAAAAAGAGAACTTATAGATTTCTACAGAATTGAAATTGTTTAAACTTTTATATATGATGGATATTCAGTTGCATTTTAAATTCTTCATTAAAAAAGTTTTCAACCTTTTTTACTGAAAATTATCAAAAAGTAAGAAATAACTCTGCTGGATTGTAAAGTTTAGCTATAATTCCAAATGATTTTCCTGTATATATAAGAGAGTATGTTAGGTACATGTCTGTCTATCTATGTACCAGAAATATATATCCTCATTCTACCGGCCTGCCTTCTATATTAATTGTTAATTCCATTCTCCCTTAAAGGCATACTGATCATTAGTTATTTATTAAAATAATAGACGAATATGATACACAACTTTTGTATTTTAATCATCATCGCATATTTCATAAATGATTCCTGTGTATCTTATATATATATATATATATATCCTATTGAATCAAAGAATAGTCAACCCTAACATTCATTTTCTCGTTTCCATCTCTGTGATGTTGAATTCTTTGTTTATAATCATACTTTCTAAATAAATGCGATTATTATGTATATAGGTAGGAATATGCAATCAGATTTTTAAATAAATTTGCTTAGTATAAAACCATCATTCGATTATTATCATGTTCTGTACTTACATATTATATAGTTTGTATTATTATACTAATATAGTAAATGACAATTATATAGAAAAAAGAATTCAATGGAATAGTCAGCCAATATATCTAACTATATCTCTATCTACATATTTCAACACTGATTCTATATTCCTTTTAAAGAATACTTTCGTAAAGTATTTTCAATTTAAATCATTGATTTTCTTATAATCGTAATATGCGTGTAATGATGAACTTTGATGATTTAATTCGAAAGAAAAAAATTGAAGAGGAACTTCTCAAGTTTTAGACCTTCTTAAAATTTGAGATAAATATGTTAAATAAATAACTTTATTTTCAGCATTTGGCTTATATACTATACTACAATTGTTTACTAACATGTTGAAGAGGAACTTCACATTTTTAATTCGAAAGGGATTTTGGTTTTGCTAAGCATGTACGGATTTAAAACCTAAACTTACTTGGTGTTAAATTTTCATAATTGCGGAAGATAAATTTCTATCACATGATTCGCGCATGAAGATTTTATTAATAAATGATATCCCTGGTTATAGTTTTATGAATTTATACTGGATGAGAATTCGAATTATGATATGAAACATTTAGCTTGTTGCATGTAATAAATAGATTTTATAATCTGCTCCTCTTGTTCCAGTACCTATAAGCTAATACTCAGCTTATAGTATTGATAAAATAATTCTCCCACACACCTCCTATGCGAGACCGTGTTGGAACTGGTATTTTCATTGTTTCACAGGGTCCCCTCACAGACTCTCTCATCCTCTAATAGGAAAAGTCACGACACACGAATAATCATTAAGTTTGAGTTGATGCAATGCCAGCCAGATCTGTTTAGAACTGAAATAAAAATTCATCTCATTGATTTTCGAGCTATTATCATCTTTAATTAAATACATCCAGCGAGAATGTTTAATAAACTCTCGCGTGATAATAAACACAATAAGCAACTAAACAAGGGTATGATTATTCTCTCTGCTGGGAATATGTTTTTATATACCTACCTAAACTTCTATAAAGAATTTTTCCGTAAAATTATTTTTGAATGAATATTAAACAGCGGGCGCTGAGTAATAAAATATAGTAAACCATATTAACAGACATATTATAGAATAGATTGTCTAATCTATTTTAGATGGAAATTTTATACAGTATAGTCAAATGATTGGAGTTTTATGCAATTGTGATGGGATTGTTTAAATTGTTTTCAAAATTTCTTATACCGTATTGCTTCTATAATATGCGCAATAACGAATCCTTAAGAATATCCAATCTTACTACGCTCAATTATAGAAGAAATGTTCTGAAATGTTTTAGCTAAATACAGCGTTTATTAACTTTGAGGGGGCGCTTATTAGAACAGAGACGCTTATTAAAAAAAACCTGGGTACCTATGTAGGTATCCTTTTTTGTCCTTGTTGACCTCTGTTGATATCAAGTGAGCTGTGATTGGTCCAACACATCAGGCGAGAGAATGCATCATAATTAACGCCGCCGATTGCATTCAATCGATAGTCTCTCTGTCTGTCTGTGAAGGACACTACACTTTTGAAATTAGCAGCGTTTTTGATGAAGCTAGCTAACAATCAGAGTAACCAACTCTCTCTGTGTGTAAAAACACCTCTCTGGAATGACCTCCTTGACCCAGAACGTACAAAGAACGTACACTACTAGAGGTGTTACTGTATATTGACTTTTAAAAAGTGAACTTTATTTTCCTCAAGATGATGACTTTAAATAATAGTAAAGTTATTCAATTATTGCAATTTTTAGTTAGAAGCAGAAGATAAAGATAAAGATCAGGTGAAAATTACCTTACGATCTGTCGCTGACACAGCCATCTACAAAACCTTCCGAGTCGAAGAAGATGGTCGAGTATTTCTCAACACTCAGCTTAACTATGAAAAACGGTCCCGATATGTTCTGAAGGTTAAAGCGTTTGATGGAGAGTTGGATGATGAGGCACAGCTGATCATTTCAGTGACCGATGTGAATGACGAACCACCCTCTTTTGTTCTCATTCCTTCTCGACTTCAAGTGTTTGAAAACTCTGCAGCGAATATATTGGTTGGACAAGTGAGTTCTTATATACCCACAACTTATAGGTAGATATAATAGGAATTATACGTTAATAATTGTATATTGAGGTGGAAAAGTTTAAACAGTTAAAAACATCTTAGCAGCATCTTAAAACTTCATGTGACATATTTTTAGAGTCATTTTCTCTTAATTCGTAGAGTTTTGTTTTACTATATTAATTAATTATAAATTCACCACATTGCATTTTGATTGGTCGCCTTAATTCACCAAGCCGCGCCGCACGACCCCTTTTACGAGTGCACGCAATGTTTATGACTTTGGATGTCTATGATTAGTACAGTAAAGAAATTATCAATGTTTATGACATTAATTTAGTCGTTGAATCCATAGAAATAGTTGAATGAGACAAAAACTCTGATATATTTACCTTTTTATAGGTATTGAGATTAAAATTGGGCAATATCGATTATTGGTCAGATATTAATTTTTCACCAGATGTTGACCAATGAAAATACGAATATATACTTATACTCGTCTCTACGCTGCTAATATTATCGTATACGAACACATAGTGAATGTCCATAATGTTTGGCAGAACTATTAAACAATGATACAATTTTATTAATAAATAAAATGATTCCGCGGTTGAAGTATTATCAAAACAATAATTGCTCTATCAGGATACATAAATACTTGATCACAAGCAATTAGCTATACTCGATAAATTGGGAAGTTGTGTGTTCATTCCGATAAGTCATAATTCTTATCTTCATCCCCACTCTTATATATAATATGATCTATTTTATGAATATATATGAGCATATAGAGACAACTATGGCATATAGAAGCAAACTTTTACATGACTATACCATTTTATAGGAATTCTAAAAAATAAATTTTCTGCAAATAGTTTTAAGCAATTTTTAAAGCATGATTTAAACAAACAAGAAATTATTTTAACAATTTCTCAACTATATAGTATTTTATTAGACATTATACCTATGATCAGTTACATTGGGTTAAATACAGAGAATTCCTTATTGGGCGAATCGAATATTTTGAGAGCCAATCAAATTATGGATCCTATGCGGAGAGATTATTAACACTATCTCGCTGAGCCCATAGAAATCGACTATAACATTCTGGCTTCTCTGTTCTATGGCTCAGCAATTAAATTAATATCTATGAGTATCTATACGAATCGATACAATAATAGAATAAATCAATCGAATAAAATTAATCTTGAAAAGCGGATTAAAATAGATTTAGGATTTGTCAAAGAAAATTTGAATGATTGATCGCTCTTTAAAATCGGTATCGATCCTGAAATTATGAATACGCTTAATGAGTCGTCCTTAGATTTTCATGAAATTTCTATCTATATTTAGATGGTAACTGAACTCAATACAAATTATGATTATCGCTAATTGCGTTGTATTAATGTGTGAACTTGTCTTTATTATTTAAAGGTTATAAGTTGGTTATAATTAATGATTATGTGAAGATATCTGGGATATTATTAATCTCTTGCCAATTAAGATTCATTCTACTTGAATAATCTTTGAAATGCATGCAAATTGGATTAATCTATAGGATGATCATACTATACGATTCAATACTATACCTAATACGATATAATTCTCTTGACGTACTCACTTATCACAGCAAGATTCTCTACACCTGAATATATTAACATTACCAAATTATTATTATTATTAAGGAGAAGCCAGCTACATCCCATTTTCTCTATCTCATGCACAAGATGAACACAAAATATAGGTGTGTGTGGTATTTGTTATTCATTTTGTTTTATCATTTCAATTTTTATTTTCGTATTAGAAGTTTGTTTTATAAATTACTATGTCTTTTTAAATAAAAGTTCAAAGTTATTGTTGTTTTTAGCTTAATACAATAGGATATTCAAATAGTAGTTGACGTAAGCAATTACTGCTATTTTTGTATAAACAATGAATTAAATATGCAGATGTTTTAGCTATTGATAGAATATCAATATAATAAATACAAATAAATTGCGTAAATCGTATATCTATACATCTTGGAAGTTTCATATAAAATTGTATTATACTGAAGTTCTCTTGTTTTGCAAATTTATATATGCTAACATATTTATGTTTTAAGTACATAGTTTTCTAGAAAATTGACCATTTCTTATTGTATAGAAATTATATAGATTTTAAAAAGTGGCAACCCAATCTTTTACATATATTTGAATTATTAAGCTTATTGTTATAAATAACTTACATTTATATAAAATAATTCATTTGATTAAATGCTATGTCAATTAAACTTACTTATTATATCAGTTGATCTTTAAAAAGCGGCGTAAAAAAGATGGATAGATGAATTTGAATATCTATTGTGGTGCATTGCTGATAGGATGAATTTGAATATCTATTGTGGTGCATTGCTGATAGG
>JAYMFX010226126.1:0-22439 GCA_036784945.1 Monocelis spectator | reverse complement strand
TTCAGGGATCCTATAATACCTACTGCATAGTCGCTTAGCTTTAGTAGCTAACGGCCTATTGCCATAGGCCTAGATAATTTTACAATACTCTCATAAACTAATCAATTATATGCCATTATTATAGAAATTAATATGGTCTATATAGGCTGTATCATAGAGAATGCGCGTTTATATAAAATATATTTACAAATGTCAACTTACAATAATTGACAATCGTTCTCCAATCGAATATGAGCTGCGCTAAAGCATTTTTGTTGCAACGACTTAAGCTTTCTCTTAAAAAATGAATATTGTCTTTTATAAACGCGCATTTTCTATGATACAGTCTATATATATGTAGAAATGAAATGAAAAATAATGTCTCAGTATTGTATTGTAAAATAAAAACAATAATCATGCCATATAATAAAATGTTTTAACTGTGAACTGTTTTAAACACATAATGAGTACGGTATGAAAAACGGTACATATAGATATTGAACATATCATTTAGGTACTATATATATGTGGAATATGAACAAAAAATAACTCCAAAATTCTCATACACTGCCAAAATAACTCCAAATTACAGAAAATCATGGCTAAATACCTCCAGGTGGAGTTATTTATCAAATTTTGGAGTTATATTTTGTTAGTTTGGAGTTATTTTGGAGTTATTTCGCCTGGGGTTATTTTATAACTCCAAATGTAAGGAACGTGTTAGAATATAACCCCAAATTAATAGTTATTTCATATAACTATTTCATGGAGTTATAAAATAACTCTTAATTTGAGGTTAGTTTATGGGAAATCTGGAGTTATTTTAACTCCAAAATTTCTTAGTGTGTATATATGAGTGAATGTAATTTATTTCTATGCCCTGAAATTGTAAAATAGAAATTCAAACTAAAAATCAGAGTATTGAAATGGGCTTTTCTAATGAGTGAATGTTATTTTTTTCTAAATAATAAAAATCTATTCCTACATGGATTTAACCCCTAAATCGCATAGAAAAATTAAATTGGAAATCTGTGGAAATTTACTAAGCTTAGCTAGGATAAAACTGCTTAATCATAGTTTTAATTTGGCATGCCCAACAAGGGACGATTGATGAAGACTTACAGAATAAATAAGTCAACTGGCGTCAGCTATTATACAAAACAACCGATGGGGGTGAAAAAGTGGCTGAAAAATTGTTTAAAAATTGTTAATTTCAACATTTAGAAATTTTGTGCACGACATGAAATTGAAAAGTGGTACTTTTCAAGTGCGTATATGTACTGAAAAGTGAACTTTACATAGCATGCATAGAAATAAATATTTTTAATGTAGATATATATGGGTAAATAAACTTTTAGCGATTTTAGCGATCGGGTTTTAAAACGTGAATGAAATATTAAGTTGGTATTTGCCTTCTTCACATTCCCTTATATGTCTTGAGACATATAAAAAGCCTAAGTAGGGTGAAAATTATGAAGATTATGAAGATTAATTCTTAAATTTAAAGGATTTCCAATCTCTCCAATATAAAATAAATTACAATCATATTAATTAATTCATATAGCAAGCAGAATGCTCCTTTAATGCTTGCAATTTTGATTATCGGTTGTGACAGAGGTAGAGTCCCTACAGACGAAAGACTTCTGCCATTAAATGATGAAGCGAGGAATGAGAGACACTCTTTCAATTACTGAGGAGCGTTACCGTGAAGGCACTTTTCCACGAGGCGCTACCGGGAGACAATGAAGATCTAACAATGTGGATGACACAATGTGCATATTTTGGAAACCGTCGCACTTAAAATTGAGTGACAGTAATCATGTTTTGAGAAAATAAAAGCACCCCATTCGAACCATTCTAAAACCAAGGATCATTATCTTTGGTGCATGTAAATCAACTGTCTAATCCCCACTAATTTACCAAATGGTTTTCTGGACTGGCTGCATAATAGTTGAGTTGTACCTGTTACAGTAACCTCAAGGAGGCATTCTCTCGCCAGTGTTATTTAGTATTTATACGGCTCCACTATCGCATATAGATTCATCAAGAGTTTCTAATAGTTTATAGAGAGAATCCTTTACGGAGCTTATACAACATATTACGCAGGCATTCAAGATGTTAAATAAATCCATCAAAGAATTTACATGCAGACGACAAGCTCCGCTACAAAGATTTTTTACTTCTATGAATTATATGTAATGTGTCAGCACGAATTATTGTTATGATACTTTTTCTAGTCTTTATTTTTGAATGGTCTGTTTTTCTGATGTCTATCTTACCTTCCATGCATAGTAATAGGAATGAGTCATTTATTGTTTAATCTATAAGGAATATAGAAATTCGAGCGAGCGAGATTGGCTGTTATCTGGCTGATCTTAGTCACCCATAAACTATATTTATTTATGAGGATAGAATGTTGGTTTGGCAGAGAGAATTTCTCTTGATGTTTCATATCCATTCACTCTAAAATGATTGCCAATAATTCTCTATACGTTTATTATAACGAAACGAGATTTAACTATATATTGATTCGTCCGTGGATCAATAAAGCTGAAATCTTAGTTTATTTTCTTAAATTTTAATTAACCTAACTATTTATTTGATTCGCTTTTCAATTATATAGTCATTGTTGATAGGATTTACTCATAACGTTTCGAATTACAAGTGTCCTCTATTCATAACGATTCTTTTCTTTTATAAAAAATACTATTACTCGAATAGCTTATTGTCAGTGTGCCATGATTATGCATCATTTCAAACTTATCAGACTAAGCGCGAGTAATTATTGCAGAATGGATGTATTTACAGAAAAGATGTATTTACAGCTCGTCAAAATAACGATCCATATTTGAGTAATGGAACATTCATTGTCTTTTACTTCAGATGTTTTTATATGTATTTTGTTTTAATTCTGTGGTTTACTGACAGATCTGTCTTATTTACTGCATAATATTACTTATATTATCATTATGTATAATCGATTTTCATGAAAGAGGATTTCTAATATTATAAACAAATAATACTCAAATTACATATTCATGGCAAAATATTTCTTGTTTTTATACAGCAATAATCATGCTATTACTAATTATAGATGATTTCAAGTGAAATTTCTATAAAAATGTAAATGATTATAACGAACATCTTTACCTTTTTCATAAGATGTTTATTTATGTTTGACTTTAAAGTATAAAAACAATAACGGTGTATTTATTGAGTTTATTGTAATCTTGTAATCAGAAGAACTAATCTAATTGTGTAGGCATACAAAATATGTTTATTCTTCAATATATATTTTTATTCTTTTAACTAAAATAATTTCACTTGACCACTCAATTTATATATCAAACAAACAATTAAATTTACTAGATAGTCATGTCAATATAGTAAATGTATCTTTTTGAACAGCGTGTTTTACAGTAAATTTAAATACCACTCAAAACAAAGTTATTAAATTTATTTAAACAAATTTATAACTATACGAACCTAGCAAAAGCGATTATGGCCATATTTTCATTTTGAACAGTTCTAAATTGATGTAATTTTCACTGTTGTTGGTAATATGTTTAGTTAAACAAGTTTTTATTAGTAAATTTTAAGTCCTCAATGTCAATAGTCACAATATTTCACCCACTGTTTCGAAAAATAGTAACCAATTGGAAAGTTTATATTCTTTATAATAACTCTGCATTAGATTTATTGCCTTTTCCTTGTAGTATAATCCAAATTATGGATTTGGATTTGTCACCCATTATTTTTATAAAGCTCTTAATTTCTATTGTCGATTTCTATAATAAACCATCTTAATAATACATAATAACAGAATTTTCTCTATTTTTAGAATGCATAATATATTGCTTTCTATGTAATAGACATTTTCATGTTGTTAAACATTATGTATAATTACATAATCTTACTTTAATTATTTACTATGTAATTGATTTGGAAGACTTTGGATTATCTCAGAATTGTAACTGAAGTATACATAACTTTACTATTTGGTGTGTAATATATGTAGGTATTACCGGTGTATTTATTGAGTTTAATTAGAACTTGAAGTATATTATAGTATATTCTATATGATGGAAGATCAGGTCTAAGATAATCACAATTTGAAAATCGATTTCGAATTCGTGCTGGAATCTCTGGCTACTCCACTGATTGGCGTATTATATCACATATCCATCTATGCATATCGAATAAGCTGATGATAAGCGTACTAATGATTGTTCTGTGTCACGAGTATCTTCATGATTAATTATTACCGTTAAAATCACATCAAATTGTATCTCGAAATTCATTTAAATGTATTTCTAAATAAATCATTTCGAATTATTTTGGAGTTATAAATTTATTAAAATGGTAAGTTAGAAGCCTATGTTTATACCAGTCATATTATATTACGTATAGTCATTTATCTAGTTGATGATCTATTTACCTACTGCTATAAGGGTCATTGATGACCCTTAAACTGGAGGTCATCAAAGGTCATTGCTTCTGTGCAAGAATTCAGTCATATTGTGATTGTATATCTATAAAGTGACAATTTCTCAAAGAATCTTTCAATAGTCGTCGTATCCGTTTCTATTATCTTTAGAGTGTGAGTGTAAAGACATAATTAAAAATGACCAACCTCTATCTATCGACTAACTTAATTGATGTTTTTTGTTTGATGGAACTAATGCTGATGTTTCTTAAATTATTGTGATTAAATTAATTTAATATGATGCTAAATTTTAGTATAGATATTTCAATCACATTCATTATTTCAGGATTTCTATCAAGAGTTATGGCAGCGTCGTGACGATTTTGAATCATTAATCCAATTTGCTCATGATCTGAAGGAGAAGGAGCCAGATATGAACACAGAACTGAAAACCTACATCAACGATCTGGAACACATGTGGAATACGACTGAGGCTCACTGTAAATCTCCTAGTTTTATCGAGGATCCTACTCCTGTTCTCAAAGGTAAGTCATCTTAATGTTTTTTTCTTTTCACCGGTTTCTCTTTTTAAAATTCTCCTTTTTTAGAGTCTATCAATGTTCTCTCTACTATGTAGTCAATATGACTCCAAATCAGGTTTATTAATGCTTAGTTAGATACGTTCTAGTTCCATCTCACCCTCTCTCTTCTCAACTCTCTTATTAGCTATGCCTATTTTGCTTTTGAAATAACGAAATGCATAGACTAAATAGACTCGATCATTATAGAGTCTTCATATTTCCAGTAGTATAGTTCTGTGTTGAGAACAGTTGCTACCCCATCAGTCAAAATCGAGTTGTGTAGAGCAGTCAGTGGCAGTAATTTCCTTACATCTCGATGAGGAATTATTCTATCGAGCTTTCATTCAAAATGTTTCTAACGATACAATTATAAACAAAAGTAATTTCAGAAAATTGGACAATAAGAAATGTTCAATAGTGCCCAATGTTCTTAGATTATTCATCATGATTGCTATAAACAGAGACCGGGAAAAACCTGGAAATTTGCAATTTATTGAATAATGTCACAAAGAACTCTAGAGTGTTGTGTTGAAGCGACCGATCCTAAATTAGGGTCAAGTGTTGCGAATGTGTTGTTTTTACATCAATAAGATAATGTTCCAATCAATACCTAAATTACTAAAATTTTACCCAGGAAAAGCCGGGATAATAAATATCAGAGTAATGTGGGAACTCCGGTAATTTGTTTGGTATATTCTCTTTTGTGAATAGTCTTCTCGTAGCTTCACCTCCTTCAGTACACACTAAGAAATTTTGGAGTTAAAAATAACTCCAGATTTCCCATAAACTAACCCCAAATTAAGAGTTATTTTATAACTCCAGGAAATAGTTATGAAATAACTCCTTTTGGGGTTATATTCTAACACGTTCTTTATATTTGGGGTTATATTCTAACTATGAAAATAACCCCAGACGAAATAACTCCAAAATTCTCATACACTGCCAAAATAACTCCAAATTACAAAAGATCATGGCTAAATAACTCCAGATGGAGTTATATATCAAATTTTGGAGTTATATTTCTTAGTGTGTATGAAACTATCAATATTATATCATCCCATTAACGATGCCCTATAGCGGCCAATCTCCTCTTAGGTGAATGCCTACCATGATTAGACAGCGCAGTCTAATTTCATTCCTAATAGTGTCGCTAGTCGTCGCTATTTCGGTTAAGTAATTCATTTTCAGATCCTTATAATGTCAACCCCTTGTGGTATTGTTTTCTCCCTTAATACATACCTACAATGATAGCTACTATAATAGATAGTGTGTGTATCACTGACTAACATAATCCGCTACAGCTGCAATATGAATTAGAGGATTTTACTGCGACTTGTCATCAGGAATTAGTGTATAACCTTTTCTGACCCCTGAATGCATAATACTCCCTGTCATCACCTCATTACAATAAATAGGTACAGAAATAAATAACATGGGGGACGACACTGTTTTGCCACGAAATCTCTTTCTTAGTAAATGGCTTTAGATAGAGGGTTTTATGCATAGAGCATAGCGATAGTACGAATTGGCTTGGCTCTGGATCTGACCAATTACAAATTGACTAATACTTATTATGTACTTGGCCACAAATACTAATCGATGACATTTCATGAAATGTCAACCAATCTAATCCTCGATCTAAAGCCAGTTCGTACCAAACCCAACTCGTACCATCGCTATATCCATAAACTACTCGAACCAATGAATTAGTGCATTGCCTAAACATCTTTGGAGCTTTAATCGCTATATATTGTTGGATGGAGTCTCGAATAATAGTTAGTCTTAGTTACCCCTCTAGATAAAAATTGTAATCTCAACAATAAGGAAGCATAAATTCAGTTTGGGAAACGTTTAATTATTAAAAGAAATTTGATAGAATCTTCCTTCTAAAACTCACCTCATCTTCTATAAATTTTTTTTATCTTGTAGTTTATCTAGTGACTCATTCTGTTGGGATTAATCAAGGACTTGGATTAATCTACTACACATTAGACATTGAGTTTGTTTTTCATTTTCTTAAGCTTTTAAAATTATTTTATCAACCACTTTAACTCATATTGATGGCTGAAAATGTCTAACAGTGTAGTTGCCGAACTTGTTAATTTTCATCTGTTTTACTCTGGCTTATTCACTTCACTTTCCTAAGTAGGTCATCTTTCCGCTAAATCTCAATCCCAAGTTCCACGGCTGAAAATATTTTTGTCTGCAGAGTAAATATTGAAAAGCTCTCACATCATCTTGTACAGTTCTTTACGTTCTTTCAGATAAACTAAGAAGCTTGTTGATATCTGCTATAGTTTTTGAATGATTCCTTCTCAAAGTTAAGCAATTTCCAATTTCGATGAGAGAATAAGAATTTAGCTAGTGAAAACACAAATATTTCCTCGTAAATAACAGTTTCTCTGAACTCTGAGATGCACCAATTCAATTGGTTAATCGTACATCACAGAGTTCCATTTACAGATAGAGAGATCACAAGAATGCAGCGCACGCTGGCTGAAATCAGCATTAGATGTCAATTAGCCAATGAAATCAAAGTATTCTCTTTCTAATTAAAAGCATTGTTGCAGAGGCATACTTTTGTGTTTAGCACGAGATCGAAAAGCAAAAACTCAAGCGAGTGATATATCTCTATTCCCTATAATAGAACTCTGTAGATTCAATATTAGTATTAGAATTGCCATAGAATTAGAGAGTAAATTTGCAAGGATCCTAAGTCACATATGATGTATATTAAGCATAAGTCAACATTGATAATCATATCTGCTAATGTTACTTCGAAACCCTCCATGCTTCGAAACAAAGTACTGCTGTAATCTTTGCAAAATAATTTTAGTTACCAAAATAGTGGAAAGTCTATTTCAACAGGTTCCTTGTATTATTTTTAATAATATCTGTGATTAATTAACCTTAACTGACTTATCGTGGGTACTATACGTAGATATTGATGTATTGCAAATATTTATCGAGACACTGAATTGTCTACTCAAACGTGACACCATTCAAGAATGCAATTATCTCCGATGAATGCATTTTCTGTTCAATGATTCGTGAAAACGGTATCCATTCATGTATACTTACCTATCATGACTTTAATAACTAATTTCAAATCACTTATCGATCTTATTTGGTAGTTAATTGCTCATGTTGCGTTAAACAATTGATATATGTATGTACATATATTAGATTCACTTGCATCTTATTATCAACAATACATATACTACAATTACCATGGGCTTATAGTGGACCAATATATATGTTTTATTGTATTACCGTTATCATATCATATGATCCTACTAACAATAGATATACTTCTTGTTTATGTAGCTCACAATTCAGGGATAGATGTCTTTAAATTCACTTTATAGTTCAGTGACTTTAATTAAACACCCAAAAGTCATTACCGAGAGAGGCTTTTTAGTTTGAAGATATTTTTATTCATTTTACTAGAACTTTTTATTCTCTTCAATATGCAGAAAAAATTATTCAAATATGTTTTGTAGATTTTGAGATATGAAGTTGTAAAGTCAGTAGATTTTAACATGTTGTTTTTATATTGAACTGTTCGTGCTCATCCTTCTGCTATAATTACCTATCCTCTCGTACGAATGTTCAACTCGCATTTTAGAGTTTTCCGCTATAATAGCAGTAGTGATCAATCGATTATCCTTAATTCAGAACTAAACAATGAATGCGAAGTTGTAATATTGCACATTTGACTCCACAATATAATACACTAATAGAATATATCCCCGGCACCTAGTCCGCCCCAATTCAAATGACATTTTTATTACCAACGTAGTCATTCATGATAACTACCATATAATAATTCTGTAGGTACACATTCTTGTTGATGAAAGAATCCACCAAGAAGAATTGTTATTATTGTGTAATAGCGCGCTGACTTTGAATGTCAACTGACTGTTGTTGGCAGAGAGTTCAGCGCTGTGTGTAGATCAGTCATAAGAAATGAGTCACTCCATTTTATCACTCTTAACAATAACATATAGCCTATAATTCAATAAGCAAAACAAATCCAGGCAATTTATTCATATACAGATAGCATAGAGTGTTGTTTGGCTATAGTTTTACTGTTAAGCGTTTAGATATAGAATTTCATTATTGAAACTATAAAACAAAATGATATAGGAGGTCAGATAACAGTTTTTATATAGAGAGGAAAATAAGTTATTTATACAAACTTCCCAAGTAATTAAATAACTAAGATTTCACTGAAGGGGAATAGAGAAATAGGCGTTGTTATCTTCACTATATAATTCAAAATATAAAAAGAAAAAGGCACAAGAGTAATTATAGCTATAGGGCAATATGAGAGATGAATCATACGAATTAGACATTAGTCATTCAGTTTTGTGGCGATAAAATGGAAATTAGCGAATTGACATATTGAGAGAGTGAGAGACGAAAAACATACCGTTCAAATGATTTGCACTCAAAACTCATACTAACTGAATTTGTAGCTAATTGAGTTGACTGAGTCACAACTCGATCCGAAACCTAATGAGGTGACCCTGACATACCTATAAATCGAGCCCAAATGAAATTTTGCTAGCCCATACTGCATTGGTTTAAATCCAGTGTTTTGTGCTCATTCTGTGTCAAAAGCGTATTTGTCAATAAATCTCTGAGCCGCATCTTGGATACAACAGCAAGGTCGGCTTTCTTTTTTAAATTTCTACGAAAAAAACATTTGATGCACATAATTGCTAAATTTTGTTAACCCACCCATACAATACTGCGAAAACTGACTTGTACAGGCCAATTGCACAGAGTTATTTGTGCGTGTGAACAGAGGCTTGAGGTGTGTGCAACCCTGGAGATTGGGCTTGACTAAAATCAGGCGATGACTGAAAATTTAACTGATACGGGCGCAAAACTCAGCTCGATTAATGTAATTTGCTAACGACCTAATTGATATGAAAGTTTTCTCCAATATAACTTAGCGTGTAAACACTTCATACCCACACAAATAACTTAGTGCAGTATTGCATACCCCACCCAACTCTACACATTAATTTGAGCGTGTAAACCCACCTTATACCCACCTTTTCACGCTCATACAATAAAAGTTTGCGCCAACCTTTAGTTAAGCGTGTGGGTTTGAGTTTGGCAAACTGACTTGTACATTCCAACTGCCCAGATTTATTTGTGCATGTGAACAGAAGCTTGTGGTGTGTGCAGTATTGGATGTCCTAGCCAACTGTACACATTTATTTGAGCGTGTAAAGCCACCTTTACCTTTAAGGTAAATCCAGCATTTCAGGGTTAGGTATAGCTAATTATACCCTAGTAAAGTAAGCGATCAATACTTCCTCGCGTACAATGTGTACTGAGCAATTGGTTATTATGTACAAATTGTGTTATTATGGTACGCCAGCCAATCAGAACTAACGAATTAGGTGAGCACACAATTCAGCGATATGCCAAAATCCCCTTCACAACTCGATATCTCTATGCGTCCTGCCTACTCTCCCTGGGGCATACCCTGGGGCGTAGAGGGTTGAACTGGTGGGGTTACAACTCGTTCTATATAACAACTCGTTATAAAACTGGCGCTAAGAGAATAACAACTCGTTATAAAAAGAACGAGAGGTAACAACTCGTGATAAAATTATTCGACCGAGCCAGAGGTGTGAAAATAGCACCATACTGGTTGAAAGGTGTTATATAGCGGGTCATTATTATTCTGGGAGATTCTGCGCTGTATACTTTAGCGCATATAGATACATTTTTTTTATATAGGTACTATAGAAATATATAGATACTTTATAATAAATTTAAAATTTAAATCAAATGATATCTTAATCCTCCCTGACAATCCCCCTCAGTTGTAATTTTATTGAAATGAGTTTCCAAGGCTTATCAAAAGTTATCAAGCTATCATCCAGTGAGAATTATTTAGCGTGGGCGTGTGTTTCTTTACTCATGATTTACTAATAGAATGGTTTTGATAACTTTATTTGACTGTTGTGAAATATAAAAATCTTGTGCAAGTATTTCTTAATAAATTTTACGCTGTAGTTTTTAGACTAATTTAAACCGAAACTGTAGACCACTTTAACTTGTTTCTTTAACAAGTTTTAAATTTACGGCGCAGTAATATCTCTATTAAGTATATAAAAGTTATATTTACAGCGCAGAATCTCCCAGAATAATAATGACCCGCTATATAACACCTTTCAACCAGTATGGTGCTATTTTCACACCTCTGGCTCGGTCGAATAATTTTATCACGAGTTGTTACCTCTCGTTCTTTTTATAACGAGTTGTTATTCTCTTAGCGCCAGTTTTATAACGAGTTGTTTCATATGACGAGTTGTTATATAGAACGAGTTGTGACCCACCCGGTTGAACTTCATCATGACTGAATATATCAATCAGCAACAACCATTCAATCTTTCATAATCACCCTATCACATGCCTATACACAAACTCTGAACTATAAAAACTGAACACCAGTCTTGGTTGTTGGCACAAATTGACTTCTGCTTATGCATGCATGTTGTGTACGCGTGATTCAGAATTATTCAAAATTGCTATCTTTGTGCACGCACTCGCTGACTCGTAATAGTTGTATAGGTTATTCCTGGTTATTGGAAATCTACTGATCCTCTCTCTCCTAACTCAACTCTACTCTGCTTATTCGATCACATTACTATCAATTCTCCACTACCGCTGATAAATCAATTAGAGAATGAGGTATTGGCAGCAATAATCGTTACACGAAGAAGTTCTGTGTTTATTTTATGGTTACTTAGCGTTCATTTACACTATAGCGCTCTTGTACCTATACCTCGTCGAAGTAGGTGTGTAATCAGAAAAATTGAGGTCAACCACAAGTCGAACGTTATTAGTCATGGGGAAACCAAATTGTCATCTAAAGATGCAGAAATGATTTTTTACGAAATTTCTAAAATCTCATTTAAAAAAGATTTTTGACATTACTAAAGATGCTGTATCCTATTTTGAGGGCGTACAGCAATGCTGCACTAAACTACCCAATCAGAATCACGCTAGAATGCGCGGCTCTTCTCTGCATGTGAGCTATCGATCGATTGCAGTGATCGAGCCTATTTATAAATCACATTAAACTGAATTAAACATTATGATTTGAGAACCTTATTGGTTCGAGTATTTTATGCATAGAGCGAGTTGGCTTTGCCACAAACCTCCTCTTAATATTGTCTGAGTGTTAATTTGGCTCATTTGTGAGCCCTGTTAAATCTCCATTATAAAAATGTCCTGAAATATTGCATTATGTCTAATTAAGTGTTGGACAACAAGACTTAAAATAATAAAACTCACTAATCCAACATTTTATTGCTTTCTCCAAAGTGTTCGGATTAGCGAGTTTCCACTGAATTATAAGAAGGAGACGCCTTCTTTGGGACGAGGATAGTTTTGGCTCGCTGCCTATGGTTAGCTTTGGTACGAACTGACTTTCTTCGAGGAATTTTATTGACTTATATGGGTAAGCTGCAGCCGAACACTTTATTGCGCTATTTTATTCATAAGCCGGATTAAAATTCTCCATGCAAAGCTAATTCGTACCAAAGCTCGCTCTAACCAAAGGCAACCTCGTGTCATCACATACTCGAGCCGGAGCTATCCTCGTGACATAAAATCATCGAGGTTAAACCAGATCGTACCAAAGCTAACTCCAATCAAAGCAAGCGTCCCAATAAGAAGAACATTAACTTATTCGACTATACATATCACTGTTTATAATTTCAGATATCGCCGAAGATGTGAAAGAAGTACAAAGATGGCTGAATGGAGCACAATCTGGTAATTGACTTTATTTGCAGTCCATATTTGTTTATTAATATCGTCTCTTATTCGTCACTTTGTTGACTTGACTGTAATCGAATAGTATTAACTCTGTAAGCGATTAATTGTAAATAGATAGAGTGAGTGTTATGAGATCTCGCTCTAATCTCTCTATTCTTATTCCTTCCGATTTGTTTGCTAATTTAAAAGTGCGCGCATTGAATAAAAGCCTTCAGCATTGATTAAAACTCTGTAAAATGATCGAACTCACGATTTATGTGTATTTAATGAAATATAAGAATAGAATTCACCTAAATGCATAGAATAACCGGACAATATGCACTTGTATTGTATTGTATCAGCAGGCTATTCGTACCTCACTTCACTTCGACGGCTTAAAATTCTGACTTATTGTGCACGCTTTACTTGCTAATAATGTTTGTTTTCAGCTGATTATTTCCAATGTAGTTCCACGAAAGCTGATAAAAACAACGCTAACATGCGTTCCTTCCTTAAAGAATACTCTTATTTTAAAATTCTAGCAAACATTTATATTTATTTATAGAAAATGTTTTTAATTTCAATAGTGGTGTGTTAGCCATCGATAATTATTTAATCGGTAGCTCAGTGGGTAGCATGCCTGCCTCTCATTCGAGGGGTAGCGGGTTCGAGCCTCACCAAAGGCAAAACAGTTTCCATTTTTGTGTGTCAAGCTATACTGAGTCTTGGGATGTTGTATGCTCAGCTCGAGGGACAAAGGAAACATCAAGCTTATGGTTTATCTTAGTCAGATAAGTGCTTCACGTGACCGTATTAAGAGTTAATTGCTCGGTTACAAATTAAAAAAATAGAGGTGGTGGTAAACGTTTCACTTTATTCAGCTTTATCGATACCAATTTATAGAGAGCAAGATAATGGGATACTTAAATAGCATTAGATTGATTGAAACATTATCTTTAGACCATTATCTTGTTCTCTATAAATTGGTATCGATAAAGCTGAATAAAACTAAACGTTTACCACCACTCTATTTTTCTTATTTCTAACCGAGCAATTAACTCTAAACCATCTATGGTATATCTGCCTTGAAATGCCTCTACCTGTGGATATACCTATAAAGGTAGAAAATAAGTCTTTAAAATTATATCAATCGAAAGATTTTCCAGTAGAATAGAGACATCACCTGGGGGTCGTAACATAAAGCAACTTAAGTCTAATTTTGATCTTAAGATTCAAATTAAAAGATTTTGATCCTTAAATTCAAAATTAATTTTCTCTTAAATGTCTAGCGTACCTAACATAAATAATTTTAATCTAATTTCACTCTAAGATAAAATATCAATCTTAAATAAATTTTAAGTAAACTTTAAGATAGAAAAAAATGAATGCGTAACACAAAATTAATCTTAAGATAAAATTAAGATTTTTGATATTTTGATATCCTGCTTGATATTCTTGTAATATGCTTGTAATTTCGTTTTCTTCACTATCACAATGCTCATTGAGCAATTAGAATGAGAATACTTTGATTTCATTGGCTGATTGGCATCTAATGTGGATTTCAGTCAGCGCTGCATTCTTATGATAGCGCTGTGAGAGTTAGTGAGTGAATTTATCATGCACTCTGGTAACTTGAATGTCATTTAGCATTGCAGCTTGATTAATTACTCGATTCTCATTGGTTGATTCATTCAGGCAGAACGACTGAATGCATATACGAAATGCTATGAAGTAGGTATGCAACAATAATTGCATCGATCGATTGTGAATGTAGAGGTATTTGATGCAAAGAAATGCTTTCTACTTTGATCTACTACTTTTTATAATTCTAATGGGTAGTAGAATAGTTATCGGAGTTATTGAAAATTGAAAATTGAAAATTGCAATATGGATTTTTTAATCCACGGCTTTATTAAATGATTTAATTTTTAAAATGTAACAGAGTTGGTATTATTTGCCAATTCTCATACATAAGAGTTCACTCGCCGCATACAAATAACGATGCTATGTAGGCTTGCAACTTAATTTAAATAATGATCCTGAAAGGTTTTACTGCTAGCAACTAAAATTTATTATTACAGTAGAGGTCATTATTTTGATGTGTGAGAATTCTGGCAGCTATACATATTATAGTGAAATGAAACTGACCTGATTTAGAGTACCGGAGTGTAACAAAAATTCTTGGACGCTAAATTTCTAAATAACCTTCTGCTGTTACTCTGAGGAATAAAATACTGATATCGCATTGGCACATACAGCTGATTGAAATACTTGGCAGGATGCAGGATGCAATCGCATTTATCGAGTTTCCTCCTGTCTTCATTTCAAGAAAGTCTCTCTATCCATATTGTAGAATTTCCTCCTGCGCAACAGTGGATAATCAGGACCTCGAATTTGACAGCACCAGAACGACAAGAAACTCATCGACTCCTCTCAGTAAGAACCAGATCATGAGTTTTCTCGTGTTCTAAGCGATTAACCGAAAAGTGTTTTTTTTTTGTAATAAAATTATGAAAATGCTGATGACAATAATCAAATTTCAAATCTACGCATTTAAACAGTAAAACATTTTTGTTGTTGTTTTTATAAAATTATTGTTCATGAATTTACTACTTAAGCAGTAAATTTAATTTGAGCTTTAGCAATTATATACATATATCAGCAATATATGTATATATTTAGCAATTAAAAATAGCAATTGACCTTTTAGAATAATTGTATTTAAAGAAGAAATATTCTTATCGGACTGTACTGAGAGAGATTTATAACTAATCAAGGCCACCAGTTACTGTTCCTGAAGACCCTTTAAGTTTGTCTTCAAAAATGTCTAATGGTGTCTCTCTCTCTCTCTTTGTGGGAATGTCGTATTACCCTTCTTTATATATTGGCCTACAGAATTGACCTACAAAATTGACAAAAGAAAAATTACAAATTTCGATAAAATTTCAAAGACAGGTTCATTCTTTTTGGCATTCAGTGTATTTGAACGTCTAAAGGTGTGGGTTTACACGCTCATGCAATACTGCGCAAACTGACTTGTTCATGCCAACTGCATAGATTTATTTGTGAGTGTGAACAGTGGCTTGAGGTGTGATTGTGCAACCCTGAAAATTGGACTTGACTAAAATCAGGCGGTGACTGAAAATTAATGCTGGTGCCCGAATTCAGCTACATTTGAACGTGTGAACGTGTTTGCGCAAACTGTTATTGCTTGAGCCGCCGTTATTCATTCAGGTTTGCACAAGCTCACATAAATTTGTGGATCTGGCTTTTACCGCTAGTTTACGCATTTTTGCATGATTATGTAGACACTTTGTACTTGCACAAATAAGTTCGGCCTCATTTTCTAGCATATGCAATGCGTTTTGAGTGATTCTTTGTGAAGCTATTATGTATAGATATTATTGTCGTAGATTCCTTCATACATAAGCCACTCTCACATCTCTTCTCAATATGTCATCTCTCATATTATCTCAATTAGAGTGATTGAGTGCACAATTGAAATGTCACAAATTGAATCCGACTATATACTTGTCTACTTGATTACTATCAATCAATATTCATTTATCGACTTGTTATTATTTTAGACCAGACAAGTGTCAATTGAGAAGCACTCACGAATCATCAACACGGTGATCAAATTAATTCAAAAGATTGAAAAATCGAATCCACACCTCGATTGCAATCAGTCTAATAATACGCACGAGGTCGTCCAACAGAATAATACCCACATTGACTGGATAGAAATATTTCACCGTGTCTCGGAATTGCAACATTTGGCGCAGAGGCTGAGGCGTGACTGCGAGCAAGTCTGGCTGCATTCACTAGAGTTAATCGTCTGTCTGGATGATGCCTCGCGACAGTCCCATCTCACTCAGGGAAGCCGACAATTTCTCTATGATCACGTGAGAGTTTTGACTAATAATTAGGATTTAAACAAAAATTCTATTTGTGATCTATATTACTTAAGTAGTGTAAATAATAATATTTTTTATCATTTTGTAAAGCGCAACATATTTTGCTTACAAATTCATGCGATAATAATAATAATACCAACAGAAAGTGGTTACAAGAGCTTATTTAGAAAAATAGGGAAATTTGGCCGGTTACTAGGCAATATTGATCCCCATATAGTAACAGGACACTAAAATGGTTGACGGATTTTTACTCTCCTCCTTTGAATACATATTTCATCAAAATCGGTGAAAGTTAAAAGGGTATTATTGGTGCTAAACGAACTTAAAAGGCGTTGCTGGGCTATAGCGAGTTTCCTGGCAACCGGACACTAAAATCACCAACGGATTTTTACTTACCGAAGTACAAAATTTCATGAAAATCGATAAAGGTTAAAAGGGCATTATTGGTGCTTACAGGTGACTGAAGATGAATGAAGAAAAATACGATTTTTTTCCCGGTCATATCTCGTGATGTAATTTCATCGATCTTAATGAAACTTTGTCTTTGGCTTAGTATCAGACAAGACTCCTTGCATACAAAATTTCAAATCATTTCGTTTAAAAGGGATCTCTCTAAGGACATTTGAAAAATCGCCCATATTCAACTAACCTATTATGGCATGGCTGTAGGCCGTTATGAGCTAATTGCAATAGGCTTAGATACTAATAATGCATAACATCAACAGAAAATCAACAAGAGCTTCAAAAACAATCACAACAGGACAACATTACAATAAAATCTGATGCATTGAAATACCAGTTGAAGAAAATGCCCAATTGAAAAGCAGCAGGACCTGATGAGGTTCTAAAACGTCTAGCGATATCAGATGGGTGTAGAAAATAACATCCTTTTGAGTATGAGTCTCGTAGCAGGGAAAACAACGCTAGGTCAAGTCAATATCTTTCAGGGAGACTCTGTCATCTCAGAAAACACTCAACTGGAATTAACCATCTACTACTCTTCATGGATGATTACGGAAAGAACACTAAAAAATCAATCCACTAATCCAAACGGTCAGAAAATTCAGAGAACAAATCAAGATGGAGAACTCAAGCAGGAAACAACAATCGTACGATATTCATAGTGATTGTGTGTGTGATATTCAGGAGGATGATCCACTCACCATTAATCTGGCTGGCCCCAGAAAGGTAACTCTTCCTATTTTACCCTTCCAAATCACTACTCTTAAGTCTAGTTTTTCTAAAATGATTAACATGCCAAATAAGACTAAATGAATGTACACCTCCGGGGCAAATTTTTCAATCATTTGCAGTGCGGGATGCTCCCCACTGCTCGTCCTTCTCCAGCTCTAACCCTTTCGGTTCAGAGACCGGAACAGGCGCACGTTATTAAGCAAGTCCATTGCCCTGGGCGTAAATCATTCTTATCTAATATTTTTCGGTGGCCAAAAATGACACTGAAGAGAGACTCATTTTTAATTGCTCGCACCTCACTCCCGGTGCCATTGACAAGGTCTTTCTTCCGCCTCCAGTTAAAGTGCTCACTTCTTGGAAGCCCGTTAGCCAGGGTCGTTTCACTAAAATTGACATTTTGCATGCCTTTTATTACATACCCTTGCATGAAAAGGCTAAGTTTATGACCCTTTTTAAGTATTATGTCTTCAACAATCTTCCTATGGGGTTGCCTCAGGCTCCCCGCATCTTAATGCAAGCTTTACTCCCCATTATTAATCACCTGCGCTCCTTAGAAACTCAAATATTGGCCCATATGGACGATATTTTGATTTATGCCCATGTCTCTGAGATCCAATTTTATACTGATTTACTTATCCATTTGCTTGTTGCCGCTGGGTTCACTATTAATTATAAAAAATCTATCATTCAACCATCGGAAGAAATGGACGTTTGTGGTTTACATTATTGTGCTAACTTATCGTATTATCTGATGAACTTGCATTATCTTCATGTTTGTCGTATTATTAGCCACATTAACTTTTACATGTCAATGCCTCGGGATAAAGTCAACGTCTATTTAGCCTTTGTTGCTTATTCCCTGGGTCTTCCACCTTGTTTTGGTGACATCTCTACTTTGAAAGCTAATACTCAAATGCATACTTACCTTTTTCAGCATGTGCATCAGCAGACCGCCATTAAGCCTGTTTCTCAAATTTGGTACACGGACGCCATCCTTGATAAGGTGGCGGCTGTGTGCAATGGTCAGCCTAGGCTGGCCATGTTTTGTAATTTCCCTAATATAGTGGCGGCCGAGCTCTTTGTGCTTACCTTTGCAATTCAATTCCAAACCCAATTCCATAATATATTCGGACTCTCTTTGCAACCTTTTTTCAATAACATACCCTAGAGCACGTAATATCAGCCTCTATTTGTATTTGTATCCTCTCATTACTGTTAAGAGTATCATGTTGCGTTTTGTTCCGTCAGCCGAGAACATCGCGGACTCCTTCTCCCAGGATTCGCTTATCCTGCCGTGGTGGCCTGTGGCCAATCTCTGCGCAGGCGTTGGTCCACGGCAGCGTGCGGCGACTCTCAGGAGGGGATTTGTGACAGTATTTGTTAAATGTCCTACGTTGTGAGAAGATCAGTATTGTATAAGTCTGTCTCTTGTGTTATATTAATTGTACCTATGCTTTATTGATCACCCGTAAATATAACAACGGTTTGATCTAAGACAGAACAGAAACACCTGCCTTTGGTGAGGTGAGCTTCGGTGAGGCTCGAACCCACTCTCATTCGAACCCATTGAATGAGAGGCTACCCACTGAGCTACTGAGCGTCATTTGTAGCAGAATCGGGGCAGCCCCGTGGATTGTGGATGAATTATTAATTAGCTATCATTATCATTATTCTAGGTTGCACCATCTTTCGTAAACAGTTTCGGAATTGACTCTTCTCAGGTATGTGATCTCGATGCGCTCTCTCGGAGGACGTTAACGTCTGGTCAAGCATTTCACCAGGCGTGCTCCGAATCTGTCTGTCTCACAGTGAGCAGTGCACTGAAGGCGCCCAATTTCTCTGATAATCACGCCGCATTTAGCTCCTCTCTCGGTAAAGAGAGTGGTTTCGAGTCAGAGATCAGTCCCGTGCCGTTCATATCTCACTGCTATGTCGGCAAGCATCTCACAGATCGAGCGGAGAAATTCAACAAATTTCAACAGAAACACCCCAGTTCATCTCAGGCATCAGCTAGTCAAGAAGGATCGCTGGATATTCTACCATTTTCAGGTATATATTTCATTATTTGTCGATGCAATAGCAATTATGCATCGTCACAATTTTGTCACTATAATCCAATAATATCACCATAAGATAGTACCGAACAAGGAATCAGTGAATTTTCTACAGTTTGTCTGCTTACTTGTGCATCTGAAGATCTGAAGATTTAGGCGATCACTAATTTATAGACCCCAATGACCCTTGAAAAAAGTGCAAATCAGTCTAATATGTCCATATGTGTCTCTTCTATTCTATTCTCGTGCGTCAAAATGAAATGAGTCAATTTTTAATCCTTATAATTTATATGGAGAGTTCTTGCTTCTTTAATCTGATGTTCATCAATACATCATAAAGGTTAATACATTTTACTTCTTGTTGCTATGACTACTACATCAAGGGATAGGTCTGGTACATAGGCCGAGTGTTGGTTGATAGTCGCTGATGTCAGGATGAGTCGATGTTGGTAATAGGTATCTGTTGGAAGAATATGTGATTGGTTGTGAGAAACCAATGAGAAGCTGTTTCGTGAATCTGCTTCAACCTGAGCAGCACTACCTACCAACAGATGCGCACTCATTTAATCAAGAATATTGGAGCGAGGTTGTGTTGTAATGTCATCTGACTCATCCAGGCATTATTCCTAATAACTATAACTAAAACTCAACTGAAACTCATTCTTACCTGCCCATTCATTCATGATTTACTTAATCGTCAACTCGACGCTGTCTGTCTACTATGCATGTATGTATGTAAGGTAAGTGCGTTTTAATTGATAGATTGAAGTGAACTTATTCTTTACACCGTCCGTGATCCTCGCACGCGTAATAAACCTACACTACTCTACGGACCTACATACAGTACTGAATTTGTCGTGTAGAGAGAGGTATAGTCACTCAGTCACTTCCTGTAGCTGTGAACCTTTCAAGATTCTTATCTTCTGCTCTGCTGCAAGTAAACTAGGATTTCAATTGTCGTGCTTGTTGTGTCAGTGACTCATTCATTGTTTACTATCCATAATATATTTTGTGAAACTATAATTGCAATTTACCTAGTAGTCACTCTTTTCTCAATATTTCAGAGGACGAATATGAGAAAATTATTTCTACATCTCGCGAAGATATATTCTCTTTTGATGATTTAAGTTCGGTGGAAGGGAAAACAGCGAATAACAACAAGCAGCAACACATTATTACCCATAAACTACACAATTCATCGTTCACTTGTAACGCTAAAATGCGAACGAAAGATCAGACCAACAATATTGACAACGATATTCAAGCGACGAGTACAGTTATGGACACTATTAGTGGAGAGTACAAATCCGGTCCCGAAATGACACCAACCAGACCTCATGTGGTTGACGTTATGACCAACCTGGTCACCTGCAGTGAAACCAATTTGACCACTCTCAAAGCTCACTTCGAAGAACGATCGATTTATCAAATGAATGGTCCCTATTCAATGGATTTTGCTTATCTCGGTTGTGCTTCTGATGATTCACCGAAGCATCGACCAATTCGACGACTATCCCGTCCTAATTCGCAGTTCTATAAAATGACTGCTGTGGATAATGAATTTTCCGACGCGAGAGTACCCACCCCCTCTGACAGTGAAGATAATCTGGACGATATCAGACAATCTGACTCCAACTGTCTGACAACAGCAGATTATAATAAGGAGAATGTCGAAGCGCAGATCGATAGACTAAAACATCAAAGTGTTGAAGATATAAATGCAGATGAAGTTATTAAAGAACTATTAAGTAGATTTGATCCTCTTGGATCAACAACACCACCCGTTGAAAAACTCGACCATGGATTCAACGTATCCCTTGCAGTAGCCAGCAAATCAAACAATCCTTTTCATCGATCGCAGAAAAGTCGACGCAGCAGCGGTCGTAAGCGTCGCTACGAAACTCTAAATGGAGGCGGCAGTCTCATAGTTCGTACCAGTGATCCGCGACTTCCACAGTCGAGAAGCACTCTGGAGAGACTGGAGCACAACAGTAGGGAATCTATTCATGAGGACAATTGGAGCTGTCCCTCTGCGACAGATGATGAGTTGTCCGACTGGAAGAAATTAGTCGACAATCTAAAGTGAGTGAAATTAATTTAATAGGACAGAGTAGAGATATAGAAAACGAAGAACCATAGAGATCAAATCGTCCATTGATTTGGAGATTCCAGATATTTATTTAGAAGCAAAATCATATCGTTTGCTTGTATTCTTGAACTCAGTGAGTGGATTGAAGTCTTGGTAAATTGCGTGTTGATAATTAAATGATTAATTGAATGAAGCTTTATCGGGGAATTTCTTTTTTCTCTCTCTTTCTCTCTCTATTTTGTTTAGTCATCATAAGTAAAATCGTCTTTTGTGTTGACCTAGTGTCGATTAAGGGGGATTTACGCATCATTTTAATGGAATATTGTTGTAGCCACAGAACATATAGGGGTAGAATGCTGGTTAGATATAATTTCATAGTGAGCACTTGATGCACAGATTGCTCTGTTT
>JAYMFX010226115.1:0-10050 GCA_036784945.1 Monocelis spectator | reverse complement strand
CCCTCGAATTCTATGGAATTTTGTTTGTTAATCCGCCCTTAGATACATCATATCATTGCAGAGATAGGGCCGTATCGCAGGGCGGATTAAATTTCCATAGAATTGGAGGGTCACTTTAACGGTCAATTATACATAATATATTGGACATGGAGATTGGACAATAGTTTATCTTCAGAGGAAATAAAAAGGTGTTCATGATCTCTATAATACTTTGTCCATAAATCGATGAGCTGAAATACGCGTGGAAAACGTGTTCCCTCTCTACGATAACAATAATATGTAATATAACTTCTCAAATTTCTATAGAATTATAGATATTTGAGGTGGAAATTTGCAATGGAAGTGTTAGATATATTGACAGAAGTCCATCACATATTGAAAACGATTAGTCTATATATAACAACAGGTTTTTTATATATTTATGTATATGTACAAAGAAAGATTCACTTTACTATATTGGCTTCCGATAGAAAGGTTTTACTTTTCGTAGATAGAATCTTCGGAGCTAGAATTTCCATAAACATAACCATTGACCATAAACGTAAAGAAAACAAATTACGGTAACTTTGTTCAAGACTTCCAAATAACAACCACTTAGTAGAGACTATCAGACGTCAAATACTATATCTAAAATCATTGGGTATTGCTAATCATAGAAATCAAAATATAGGAGTATATAAGTTTAGGAAAGCCATTTTCAATACTGTGATTTTTTTGGATTATTTTGTATGCATAAAAATCAGAGTATTGAACTATGATGAAATTCATGAAAATATAGTTATTTCTGATATAATATCTATGTCTTTTGACGGTATCTATGAATATGGTTCATGATGACAGTTTAATCGAACACATGGAAAACACCTGAAATGTATTCTATCAAGACGACATAAAAAAACTCAGACTATATGTCTGATATCCCTAATATTCACAGAAAAATACCAATTCACTCAGAAAGTATCGACCAATATGAAACTCAGATGTTATGCGACGGTGATAGTTTTATTAATTTCAATGAAGGACCATTTTGGAATAAAACTAAACGACCTAAAAATGGTCATATCACTATAAGTAAAACTAAAACATCTAGAGATAAATGCAGACATAGAAAAAAACAAAGTTTATTTTCCTGTTTAAAGAAAAAATCTGTAAAACAAATTTCAACAAACAAGTTAGTCAAGTCAACTGAAGTTTGCCCAGTACATAAAGAGATGAGTAATAGGCATGTGCATTCATATACATGTCGGAAAAAACCCTTATCAATTCATCAAAAAAGGAATTTAATAAATGATCAAAATTTAAGTAATATTAATAAAATACCACCTGCAGCAAGCAAACCTAATTTGGAATTTTCAGATAATCCTGGACAGTATTTCTTAAATTCTTCAAATGTAATTGGTTCAAGTGAGTTTAAACCAAATTTAGACATTGATGATTTAAATGCAAAGCAAAAGATTAAAAATCGGTCAAAACTATTGAAACTAAAGAGCGAATTGGAAACTTCGTTAAAAGAGGAAAATGCATTGATGAATGATGGTAAAAGTAAAAGAAACAAAAGCAAATATTCAGAAGTCTTAAGCTTTCTTCTTCAGCTATTAAATAAAAATGATGCTGACGGAAATTCTGATGAGTTTTCAAATGATCAAATCTATCAAAATATTAATAAAGTGAATTCTGTTATTAAGAATTACCGCATTGAAAGTACAAATCAAGAGAGAGATCATGTACTGAAAGAGGATGATCCTAAACCAGTTGGATATAAAAAGGCATTCCATTTTGAGGATAATTTTCAAAAAAAAGAAAATAGTTCAAATTTGACTAAAAAGCTTATTTCAAAAAATACATATATTCAAGGAGATTTTCCACAAACAGACAAAGTTTATGACGACGATTTAAACTATCAATCCATGTTTTATAAACATGCAATTAGTAAAATTAGTAATTCTACTACACAATTACTAATATCAGAAGAATTGATCCAGTCAATGAATAACTCGGAAGAGAAAAAATTAAAAGAACTAGATAAAATAAATCTATTAGAAAACAATGTGATGAAAAAGATTTTAAAACTAGTTCGTAAAGATATACTAGCAAAAACAAAACTTAGTATTGAAATAAAAAAGAAAAGATCACGTAATGCTATAAGTAATATTGTATTAAAACGAGTAGATAATTCTCAATTAGACTATGAAAAAGTCGATTTGTGGGACATCTTGATTGAAACAAGTATGGATAAAATATACAACAATTCCATCAATGATTTCCTAATAATTCTTACTTATAATATTATCAGTACAAAACAAACGGAAAAAATATCTAATTACTCAACAGACATTTTGGATACAAATATTACAAATTATTTAATTAAGACACTATGGAAAAAGACTACTGAAAAATTTACAATCGAAATTATATCAAGTGATATATTTATGCGCAAACAAAATTTCCTAAAAGATTTTAAAAAAAGAAAAATGCTTGAAGATGCAAAAGATATCAATAAACAATTACTTAAAGAAAAAAATCGGTCACCTCGTAAGGATAAAAATCGAGACTATGATCATAATACCACACCCAAAATGACAAACAGATCGCATAAGGAATGCAATAATGGCCTGGATAATGATAAACAATTGCAAATACCGAAAAAGATGTCCGATAGTAATACTGATTTAAAAGCAAGTCCAAATCAAAAGAATGATTATAAATACAAACAGATAGCTAAATCTTTGATAAATTATCTCGAATCCAAAAAATTGAAAATGAAAGATGGCGCCCAAATTTCACCTCAAAAAACTGACTCGAGACTAAAAGACAATGCCATAAAAAAGTCTTACACTGATAAAGACAACGACATGAATAAAAACGACACTAATGATGATATAAGCACATTAGAAGATTCTTTATCGGAACAATCAATAAAAGTGTGTAACTCAGATGAAAAAGTAAGCCCAAAGAATAAAGTTAAAAAATCACCCGATAAGATTTTTCATCACTCTGCCATTCGTAAGAAAAACATTGAAACAATGCCCAATCAGAGAAACATAACAAAAAAGAAAGAAAATCCAAAAGCAATCTACTTATATAAACACAATCAAAAGAAAGATGCATGTTTAAAAGAATATCAATATGAATCTGACAACTCAGATGATAAATTAAAATATCAAAGTGATCTTGCTAACTTAAAACTGAATCAAGATTCTGAAGAATATATCCATGAAAAAATAATTAAGGAAGAAGAACCTCAACAAATACCCCTCTTCAAAAAATTTAAAAAATTTCTAAACCGTGGTACTTGCTCGCACTCTAGCGATATCAGAGAAATGTACACATGTCCTCAACATGGCTTTAAAAAGCGAGTGTTAAGTGCCGGATTTATTTACAAGCAGGGTCTCCATCGAAAGCATTTTGGAAACATAGACATGAATGAGGAAGATTGTGATGAAATTGTAGAGTACTTTGAAGACGAGAAAGACATATTGTCAATTATTCTAGAATGAAATATTATTTAAGCTATTTAATCATCACTATTAAATAATATGTAAATTTTCATATTTTCCATAATATGTAAAAAACAAACTCTGAGTATGAGAAATATTTGGATGAATTTTAATAAAAAAAATGAAAAAAAGCTAATAATCCTCATTGACTCTTGCCAAACCAATCAACTATTTGCATGCATTCTGAACTCGTTAAATCAAAGAATACAATCCAGGGTGTACTTATCTATCCTGATAAGAACACCTGATACAATCTATCCTGATAGATAAGTACACCCTGATACAATCATGTATTCCTGGCAGCGTTTACACTTGTCGTTTTTCATCCAATTTTTGACGATCGTCAAAAGTCGGATACGATTTTTGACGGATGGAGTGTTTACACTACATTCAATTTTCATCCGTTTTTAAACGAAAAATATTATTTATATATGTAAAGAAATAGAACTCATCCAATTCATGACCATCCGTCAAAAATTGGACAGAAAAAAACAAATACGATTTTTGACAGATGAAAATTGAATGAAAAAACGGATAGTGTAAACACCAAAAGTCAAAAAACGAAGAGACGATCGTCAAAAGACGGATGAAAAACGAATGAAAATCGACAAGTGTAAACGCTGCTTAAGATTCTAAAACTCAGAGTTTGTTATTTTTACATGCTCACATAATATACAACAAAATAAATAAAATGTAGTTTCATAATCTTTTCATGAAAACTCCTGAAGAGGCAAAGTTCTTAAAAGAATTGCACTATGAAAAAAAATCCCTGCACTATGTATATAAGTTGGGATTTACTAAATCACTTACAGAAGTTTATGAATAGAGGGATAAAATATGGTTAGGTATTGCAAAAAAATACAAATACAAAACTTTCAAAACATACCTACGCTACACGAATTGCTTCCTTCAGAAAATACTCATGGTCACAATCTCAGAAGGAACCATATAATAGATTAATCTAAACAGTGTCAATCAGAAAAACTTTATATCGAGCAATATTCAACTGAATGATGATGATTTCCAATAGTGGTAATATGACACTTTTTCGTTTGTCAATAAGTTAATAAAGCCAATCTTATTATTATTACATACCCTATATAATTTTATTATATTATTTAATCATAAATATTACATAAACAAATTATATACATTAAATAGTATTCTAATAAATGAATAGGTCTATAAATTTAGTGAATTTTTGATACATATAATTCTGTCAGTCAGAATATTTATCCAACGCTTAATGGCAGGCTTACGAAATTGAAACTTAATGTTAAACGATAGCATTATTATGTATGAGCTTTTCTCGATGACGGAATTGAATGCAGACATGGTTATTTTATAAAATGAAAAACCAATAAGTAAATTAATTGTTAATTTCATGAATGCATAAAAGAACAAACACATTTAAAGCAATAGTTACAAATTTGATTTCTAATATACCTATAAATATCAAAAATTAAAGAAAATTCTAAATGAAAATTTCTATTTGAAAATGAAAAATCATATAAACAAATCTGATTCTTAAAAACTCAAAGTTTATATTACAAGACTTTCTAATTATATTTTACATAAGAAATATTCTCTTGAATCATGCATTTTCTTATTGCTAATGACATATTATCTTAGAGTTATTTCGAAATACAAATTCATATTTCCATTTAGTACAATGAAATTGATTCTGAGATTGCTTTTATTAATCAGCATTAAAAAGTAATTCTGTCATAATAAATTTTGATATCTCTAAGAGCCCGATATAGATTCTCTTGATTAGTCCATTTAGCAACATAGATAAGTTCATCTGGAGAACATGCACCCTGAATTTTCCAGTTTTCCAAACATTTTTCCAGCCTCACTTTTGCCAATCGTTTACCTTTAAACTGTGTTTTAATTTCTTGGAGTTCTTTTTCTGGCACCTTTAATTTTCTAAAGAATCTCAGCCAATCAGTAGTATCTGCTTTTGCCAAAATAGTGGGAATCATACGATCCATTAATATTCCTTAAATAGAAACCAAATAGTATGTTTTCTGCAAAAGAAATAAGAATTTATAACATGTTTAGCAAAATAACGTCCAAATATGTCGAATCCACTTTTAATGGACCGATCATATCGGATTCATATTGGTATGAGGTTAAACTAAATTCATCAGATTCACTTATAACAAATTTTCAGCGATAACAGATAATTTTTGATACCCCATGCCGGGTTATTTTAATCGCATATCGCAATTTTTCCTATTCATATAATAAGGTAAGATAGAAATATGACTTAAAGAAGTAATCACTCACTATCACGTTCAAAATCTTTTTCAAGATATGATTCCACTGGACGAATATCTCCGCTGATGCAAGTGACATCCGGTGGTTTGTATGACCAATCATTCTTTGCCAGACTCAAATCGAGTAAAGGTGGAGATAGTAGAGAAAAGTCCATGGGAAGTTTTTTAATTTTATTATCATGCAAACGTAGGGTGTGCAAATTCGAGCACTTGCATATATCAGCAGGAATGCTTAATAGCTTATTGTGTGATAAATCGAGACAACTCAATTTCCTAATCATAGAAACAATATCAGGAAGTTCTTGAATAGAATTGTTTGAAAGAATCAAATTATTCAGATGCTTCAATTCTTCTAAACGGTTTGGAAAACGGTCAAGTTTCTTACCAAAAGCTTGATCGAAGCATAAGCTCCGCAAATTTCTAATTCCATATATTTCTTCTGGAAAATTTTCAAAATTTGTTTGTGAGAGATTTAGATTGATTAGTTTTTTTAATTGGCATATTTCCATTGGAATAATACAAAGCTCCTGATTAAATGAAAAATCCACAACTTCTAACTTCTTTATTTCGCATAACTCTAATGGGAATTCTTTAAATTTGCACCAGACAGCTGAAAAATGTCTAAGATTTTGTAAGTTACTAAAGTATAGCGAATTATCATTTGGAACTGAATCTATGTCATTCTCGTTGATGAATAGATATCTTAAATTAGTAAGTGAGCATATGGCTTTTGGAAATTCTTCAAAATTATTATTTGAGAGGTTTAAAAACGTCAATTTTTCAGCTAAATTTGAAATGTCGTCAGGAATTCTCAAAATACAATTATCCCTCAATTCCAATGTCTCTAGCGCATTTAAACTGCACAATGCATCAGGAAAAAATTTTAATTCCATATAGTTTAACTTTAATACCTTCAAATGAGGAAAACAATTCAATTTCTCAACCTGTGATTCTTTATTAATTAATTGTAAAAAGGATAGATTCAATTCTTGTAAGTTTGAATTTTCAAACATATCTGATGGAATTTCTTTTATTTTTAGAGCTTCAAAATTCAGACCTAATACATTTTTATTACCAAGCATACCCCTGGATAAAAAGTTTAGAGGATTGCGTGATATATCTAACCACTCTATAGTTTTGATGTAGGCCAGCTCCCATGGTATTGATTCCAAGCGATTTGATCCTATGAACAACGACTTTAAATTATTTAATTTTGCTAATTCAATTGATACATGATCAATTGAATTATAACTCAAGTTTAATATTGTCAAACTATCACAATCATAAAGCTGGGAAGGTATAAAAGTCAATTCATTATAACTTAGGTCCAAATATGTCAATGTTTCAATGCATTCGAAATATTTAGGTAAACATGATAAATTGTTATTTGATAGATGAAGTTCTTCGATTGATTCTAATGCAACTATCGTATCAGGTAGACAAACTAAAAAATTATTATTCAAAATTAAACATTTTAAATTTCTGGCATTAGCAACACTAGCAGGAAATATTTGAAATTTATTGTCAGAAACATTAAGAAATTCTAAAGCAGGCAATAAAAACAATTCATCAGGAAGATCGTGTAGGTCGTTGTTGCTTAAGTTAAGTTGCTTCAAGCTTGAAAGTAAATTGATTGAAGTTGGTATACATCTTAAATAGTTGTGCGATACATTCAATAGGTTCAGTTCTTTTAAAAGAGTTATATTATCTGGAAGGAAAACTAAACGATTATCCATCAAATTAATAGTTTCAAGATTAATTAATTGACATATTTTTTCAGAAAGATACTCAATATTGTTAAATGAAGCATTAAAATTGTGCAAGTGTGGCAGCTTATCGAAAATTTCCTCTGGAACTTCAATCCAACCCTGACCCGATATAGGGAGTGAATATTTATCTTCATAAAAAACAACATTGTAGTCAGCGATCTTCACGCTTCTAAAATTTATTTAGATCATTGATTCTTTCATTAATAATTTTAAAGAAAAGATATTTCAAAAAGAAGTTCCTGTTATCCCATATCGTTGAATGATAAAATATTACTTACATGATAAATTCATTAAACCCTAATATATTTTATTCTGTAACTTATAAAATACAACCCCATACAAACGAGAAAATTAAATTCCAAAACTAATATGCTCACAAAGAAAAGTCACACCAATAATCTTTATGGTGATAAGTTAAATGTTTTTACATATTACGTTTTCACATTCCCTAACAAAATGTGAAACTTTAACAATTATATCCTCCTTATTTCCATTAAAATCATATCATTAAAATCATACCATTAAAATCATATCATTAAAATCATATCATTAAAATCATATTTAATCTCAAGGAAGCTTTAATTCTTGTGTTTAATAGGTTAAAATAGTTTTATTTTACAGTATGATAACTCCTTATTTACAAATTTTGAATGCAGTTAACAATGACAGTCATAATACAATCAATCACAATCTGAATATTATGTTGATTAATGCAAATTATTTTTATTTATTTTAAATTTAAAAATATGAACTTAAACCACAGCTCAAAGAATCAGTAGTATAAGTAATCAAGACTATTAATTTTCTACTTTTAAAATAGAATCATGTTGATCTTACTTACAGTTTAATAAATTTCATCATATCCAATTATATTTTTTGTTTTATGTGGTCTGATTGGATGAACAAATCATTTCCTACTAATATTAGAAATTGGTTTTCAAAGCAAATGCTTTATATATCACTTTATACATAGTTTATAGTTTATACTGACCAAATAAAATCAGCATTTGTATGACAAATTAAGAAGAGTTAAAATGTATTTCCTATCATAAAAAAGTGAATAAAGAATAGTTTAAATATAATTTTCATTGATTTTTTTATCTAATGTAATAAATAAAAGTTTTAAGATCAAAAACAATTTAAGGTAATTAATTTCCTATATTTCAAATTTTATTAATATAAAGATTTTCAATAATTTTTTAGACATCCAGTTCAAATGATATAAATCAAATGTAATTATCACCATGCTCAATAAATCCATAAGACACATTTCATGCATTTATATTATAGAGTTACTGATTATACAACTTCTTAGGGTAATGAAACTTATGATACTTCCAAGGAAAATATTGGCACACCATTTAATTGCCTCCAGTTTATCAGGCATTGCATGAGCAAGTGTTGTAATATCAAGCTAGACTATGTTGTGCATTCATTATTTTAATGGGATTAACTAACAGGAGATCTAGGTTGATGCGAGGCATGCTTTAATTAATTATAAAAAAATTAAAAAATACAAATAATAAAATTGCTGAAATTAATAAATTACCCTATCTAATTGTTATTATAATTATAAATTTCTGCAATATTTTCCAATCCAAAATCTGATTAACTAAACAATTATTTAAGCATTTGGTTTTTAAAGTTTAGAAGATATATCCTAGTTAATATTGAAAAATAATGTATTATCCAGAAAGATGTTGCTTTCGTCACCAGGTTTAAAGTAAACTTCTATTGTATTGTAACATAAATTTTAAAATATTGTAACTATAATTATTATAAAAAGCATATTTATTTGTTATAATTTTAAACATGCATAACTGTTTCCATAAACAAAAATATATGGAATTGCATTTGGATGTACATTTTTTCGTTAGATTTATAATTAATTACAAAATAATATGAATAGAATTGTATAATAAACATTTACGGAAGGCAATCATTAACATCCATTTTTTATACAATTAAAAGCAGCGGTATTTAAATTTCACTTTCTTTTTCCAGTATTTAAGAATTTAAAACAATAATTAATGCGCAGTTTACAGCGGTTCTTGGCTAAAAGTATATTTAAAATAAGGTTCAAGAATATGCCATAAGATCACAAGAGTCGTTTCATTACATGAGTGCTGTTTTCTAACTTAGCAACAAAGATTTTTAAAATAAATCGTTCAGAATAGAATATAAGGTAAAGTTATGCTTTATATTAATTCTCAGGAAATCAAATATGTATTCATCGATCATAGCACTTTAAAGATAGAACATTTATTTAACCTACATTCATTTTACAAACATGTGCGAGTATGTTTTTTTCTCGAATTTTAATTCAGATAAACTTTATCTGAAGAGTAAAAAATTTATTTCATTAAGGCCCTATTCGCTCACGAAAAGAATCAAGAATTTTCAGGGCGAATGGATTTTTTCCAAAAAATTTAACGATGTTTGTTTACGTTTTCAAGTGATCTGATTGGACGAGACTGAATATTTTAAAATTTCCGCCTTTTA
>JAYMFX010226104.1:0-10054 GCA_036784945.1 Monocelis spectator | reverse complement strand
CAGTTAGATAACAAATTTCTTTACTAAAAGATAACTTGACAGGATTATAAATTATTGAGGCAAAACATTGAAACAAAATTATAGAGTGTTTTGATTGGTTAGAAATATGTATAGAAAAGGGAAATGCAGAAAATTGAAATAATGATAAGAATACAAATGATGGAGAATAAAATGAAGAGTTATTGGATGATATTAAATAGAGTTTCTATTGGATGTTGTTTAAACGTAGATAGAGGGATTCAATTATAAATCTGCGTTTATGATCGTTAGTTAGGTTGTGGTGTATAAAAAGAAGGTGAGGTGTCAGTATTTGAATGTTCTTTAATACGTTGACCAATTGCCCGCTTTGTTTCTCCAATGTATATTTTACTGCAGAGTTGACATGTGATCGAATTTGAAACTGCATTGGTTCTTCTCTTGGGCTGAGGAGCACGATGGGCACTTTTTATTTTGGTTGTTGGAAGATTTTCTTGAGTGGGATACTCTATCAGTATATTAACCCGGATACGTGAACAAATTATGTATAATTAGTAAACAATTTATAGCAGAGTAATCTTTGAAGTGATCATGTCCAAATTGACCTGGTAGGTACATCAAAATTGGTACAACGAACAAATCAAACCACAGTAGATTTCAAAAATGAATAAACGGCGTTTTCTAGGGATCTGTCAATGTTTATAAAGATGCCATAAAAGTTGAGTATTATTATTGATTATCTATCGACCAAACCACAATAGTGATGTTCAAATTATGCGCATTGAAAAAATCAATATTTCATGGTCATTTTGAGTAAAAATCTATAATATTGATAATTCTCTTTTGAAGCTGTTCATGACATTCTAACCCATGCTATGCCCCCTTAAATCGATATTTGTGATTTCAAAACCATTCAAAACTCAAAAACTCACTATATATAAAGTAAAATCTTAAGAGTTGTGTCGAGGTTATTCCAGTTTATGTAAGAGAATATGTAAGAAAGAAAGAAAGAAAGAAAGAAAGAAAGAAAGAAAGAACTGTTCCAAAACTGGTTTCTTTGAGTGGCTGTAACTTTTGAACTACTTGACCGATCAGCATGAAATTTTCACACAATATAGATGTATGAGGGGGATTGCTAAATCGAATAGTTCGTGTTTACAATTTATTTAGATTTGATTTTATAACGTATTGAAAAACACCTCATTTTCAGGGATCCTATAATACCTACTGCATAGCTTTAGTAGCTAACGGCCTATTGCCATAGGCCTAGATGTGTCGAGGATATTCCAGTTTATGTAAGAGTTGTGTCGAGGATATTCCAGTTTATGTAAGAGATGTGTCGAGGATATTCCAGTTTATGTAAGAGATGTGTCGAGGATATTCCAGTTTATATAAGAGATGTGTCGAGGATATTCCAGTTTATGTAAGAGATGTGTCGAGAATATTCCAGTTTATGTAAGAGATGTGTCGAGAATATTCCAGTTTATGTAAGAATTGTGTGGAGGTTAAAAGAAAAGAATACGGCGAGAGGTTTAAGAAGTATTTTAAGAACTCATATTAGACATGGAAAGTTGAATGAAATGTTCCATTTCATTTCGAAATTGTAAGCATTATGCTGATTGGTTAGAAGAGAAATTGAATATTATTGGAAATGCTATTGGCCCTCAATTTTCAGCATATCTAAGTCCTTCTTCAACTGTTCCTCCTCAACCAGTTTCTCTCTCCGAGATCGAATTTGAACATTGATACGATAAGAATACATTTTAGGTAATTACTATAGATAACGTGAAGTTTCAATTTTCAGTCTGCCATTGAAATGCCTTATTCAGATTTTACTATAGTTGTTTCTATATTCAGAAGTTAAACAGGTACGCATCCTCTGGACATCATCAAGACAAAAAATGTGGTAGAATACAATTCGAATATTCAAACAAACAGCATAAAATGAAATAAACTGTTCATGGAGGGATTAGGAAATCTTCCTTAGCTCTCTCAATACCTCCAGACATTTCGATGTTCAGATTCATGGAGGGATTAGGAAATCTTCCTTAGGTCTCTCAATACCTTCAGATATCTCTGATGTTCGGGTTCATGGAGGGATTAGGAAATCTTCCTTAGGTCTCTCAATACCTTCAGATATCTCTGATGTTCAGGTTCATGTAGGGATTAGGAAATCTTCCTTAGGTCTCTCAATACCTCCAGACATTTCGATGTTCAGATTCATGGAGGGATTAGGAAATCTTCATTAGGTCTCTCAATACCTTCAGATATCTCTGATGTTCATTTTCTTCATAACTTTTGAATTTCCTCATTTTTTAAAAAACTTCATTTTTATGTTGTTCTTGTACGAGTGTATAGAAATCCAATATGACATAAACATTTCTTGTTGGATCGATTTTCCCACCTTGTTGTCTTATATATTTGATTATCGACACTCACTTTAACATCTAGAAAGTTATCCAATGAATTAAATAAGTATCTAATAAGCATTAAATATTATTTTACTGTTTGTTTCAAGGAAATTCGTCTCGATGAAGTCTGGAGATCTTGACTGAATGTTTATCTTCATATCTTTATGTCATTCGAATGATTATTTACTGATTATTTACTATTTAGAGATAAATCTTTGACACAGTAGAATTTATATCCATATGCTTATACCCAATACAACACTTGCTTGCTATAACTTGCTTAGATAATCTATCTGTGATAGGTTAGATTTGATGTAATAACTTTATCTTTATCTATTCAGTCTATTTATGTTATGCAGTTGATGATAATATACTTACCTACAAATCGTTTGTTGCTACTTCTCATTTCAAATAAAAATGTCTGCATGTGAACATTTGTGAGCTCATAGAGTTGTTAATATTGAAGACTCTTTATAGAAAAGTAATGTGGATTCAGCATTATAAACTACTGTTATAATACTGATTTGTAATGCGATAAACAGTGATTGAAGTGAACTGAGTGAACTGTCATGAGCGGCACATCAAGAAACAGTGCAGGCTAGATGGTGGTGGAAGTTTCAGTCGGTGGAATTAGTCACCAGGGTCGAATTTTGTTTCTAAAAATGATTCGAAACCTATCCTTGGTACCAATTTCTTGTCACCTTTGATTTTTTTGCCGATATCTACTAATCCTATTATATAAGACCATAGTTCTTCGAAGCTGATGGCTAGTTTTAGAATGAAGCATAACGTTCACTTCGATGGCATGTCTTATGCCGCTAGAAGTCTACCATTCTCAATGAAACTATTGGTAGAGGATGAGTTAAATCGTTTGATAAAAGAGGATATCATTTATCCAGTTGAAAATCCTGTGATGTCAGCTCCTATTGTTCCCGTTCTGAAGCAGCAGGGTGCCAAGAGACCGATCAGAATATGCGGTGATTACTCGCTGACTTTGAATAAAGTCATTGATCCTTGTAAGAAATAAAGAGGAACAAGGACAAACACCTTAAAAAATTAAAACGTTTTCTAGTCAACGGTTGGCCAGCACACATTCCACAAGAGATGCAGCCATATTCCAAAGCAAGTGAGGAATATTCAATTCAAGAGGGCGTTCTATTCAAAGGATTGAGAATCGTTCCGCCAGTGAAATACTATAATACCATTTTTTGTTTGTATCAGAATACAGTGCCTAGATCAAATGGGGCCGTATCAGCAGACTTCCTGTTTGTTAAAACTCCCCGCACCAGGTTTAGTGCCAAAGTCACAGAATTGGAGATGCCTAATTCACGGCTACCTGCTTCGGAGGACAGAGAGAACGAGAAGTCTTGGAGGTCTACCAAAATTGTCCGTAAGCACGGGAGAAATACAGCAATTGATGATCGGGGAAGATTCGCAATACCGGGTATTCAAAGAATCAACAGGAAAACCTGATTGGTCCACGGAAGAAGAAGAGGAATCGACGAACAATTCTGAAATGGATGAAGTTCCTAAACTTCGAAGATCCGATCGAGAGAAGAAAAGAACTATCAGATATGGTTATGATGATGTTTGACAATCGTTCATGATTTTCTTTATTTATATTCTCATATTTATTTTGACATGTGAGAGGGTGTTGTAATATTGATTTGTAATGCGATAAACAGTGATTGAAGTGAACTGCCGTCATGAGCGCTAAGCTATAAGAAACAGCGCAGTCTAGATGGCAGGGACGACCCCAAGTGACCAACTGTAAATACGACAAATACACTGTTACTGAATTATACCTTCTTAATTATAACAACTACAATGTAAAGGTTGACTATATGTATCATCTTTCATTACATGCACTGCATTCTATAAAATTCATTGCATCCTTAATTTGAATCATAACTCTTGGTGATCATCATATCTTTCTCGTATCAGAAAAATTAATCAACAGTAAGGTTGGTATAATTTGTTTTCTGCATTAATTATTTTCAAATATTTGAGGATGCAATGGTGTTTTTAAAAGGGAACTTAATTTCTTCTAAAGATTGAATGCATCCCAGACCGATTCTATGCTTGTAGTATAATCTTGCTCAATAAGTAGTCATATGTTATTAGGATATGTCGAGTTAGAAAAGCAACTCATCATTTGAAAACAATTTCATGTTTTTCAAATTAAAACGTGAAATGAACTTCTCTATTGGGAGAATTTTTACATTCGATGGGTGATTCTACAGTACAGTACTTCCATCTCCCCATACAAATCCCATTCGCTAAGAAAACAATTGATTTTATACACTTATGTATATGAAATGTATAATTTTATTATCAACTTGTTTATCTTATATTAACTTTAACATTTAAAAGCTGAATTTCTTATGGATCTAACCGAATTATCAGGCCGCCCTTCAAATATCTTTCATTATTGTGTTGATATCCAATTATAATAATAAGTGTTTATTTGAAGATAATATTTAGTACCATATATTAAGTTTATTAAACATTGATAAATAATCAAGGACTTCTATTATTATTAATAATAATAGAAGTCCTTGTAAATAATATTTGAATAAGGAATTGGAATATTCAAATATGGAAGTCAATAATCTTAAGTACAGTTATTTAATAAATTATTAGTATAAGGTAAAGCAGATTTAAATCTTAAATCTAAAATCTGTCTTGGAGAAAGTCTGGCAAAAAACGTCCTTCTGCTAAGTGCTATGGGGATAATTTTGTGCAGAGAATGACTTGGGTCTGCAGCAGCTTTAATGTAGAGCTTTTTGAGTTGTTCTTCGTGTTCTTTGGAAAGATCAAAACCAACGATAGATGCTGCTTGAGTCTTATGATTGTCAAGGCTTTCAGTAATGAAGACATGTATGTGAATTAAAGCTGATAATGTTGACGATTTTTTAGGATATCCAAATTGATTCTCTCGTACTTTTCAAATAGTTGGCTCTTGAGTTTTATGAAGAGTAGCTTTTTGAATATTTTCGACGGAATATTTAGCTGTGATATCTTATTGTCACTTATTGTCACTTATTGGCGAAAGTCACTTATTGAAGGTTTGATCTTTTTTGGAACTGGAAGTATTTTAGCCATTTTCCAATGTTGAGGGAATTTTCCTTGAGAAATTATCGTGTTGAATCTATAGAGTCTGAGCGCGCGAAAGTGCGTTAAAGGATTTGCTATGAAATCAGCGCTGATACGGTAAAGTTTTATAGGAATGTTTTCTGGGCCAGGTGATTTAGTCTTGTTTAAAAAGCGAAGGTGGACTTCTGGTGCAGTAAAAGTTAGGTTCCAGTTGTCATCATAAAATGGTGCATAGTTTTCGTTAGCGTCATTAAAAACACTGCTGAAATGTTGATTAATAACTTCGGCTAAGTTTGTGTCATTCGCAGAATTGAAATTATGTCATCCATCGGCGAGGATGAGGATTTCTTGTTTGATATCTCATTGTATAATTTTCAGGGAAGGTTTTTATTTTTCTTAATGAGATGATGTGCCAATATTCTTTTGGATTTTTTAATTTCTTGAATGACTTTTTCTTTATAATGTAGATACAGATACTCGTCATTTTTCCTAAATGCTTTCCGCACCTGAGATGAATGAGGTGTTTAACGATTGGAGTTATTCATTTTTTATCTTTGGGGGATGTAGAGATTTTGATAATTGGGAGTTTGCGACGGAATTGCTGAATGTAAAATTGAAATTTCTGACTTTGGAATCTATAGGGTGTCTCAAAATATACGCATAATATACGCATGCATAATTGTTCAAATATAGTACTAAATGTAATCCAAGTTTATTTCAAAAACTGTTCAAATTGTTTACCTTCTTGTTGAATGCAGGTGGTACATCGCTTAATAATTGACATAATCATAGAGATCGGACTTTCTTTTCTTTTCTACAAGAGAAAATAAATTGTCCGATCTCTATGGACATAATCCATTACCTATTTATGATATAAACGATGTAGGTCAAGGTTAATTTGACAACAAAATGAATATATTAATAATTAAAACGTTTAAACAAATAATAAATTATGCGTATATTTTGAGCATATTTTAGTATATTTACTGATGCAGGATGGTAGTTACTCAACCAATTTGTGGCTTCTAGATTTGAAAGAATGTTTGAGTTCCTGAGGTCATAGATAGTTTTATTACGGTTTCTAGCTTGTTCATTATTATGTTTGAGATATATGGTATTGTGATCGCTGGAAGAGATAGGAGGGCCAATTTCTGTATCCGAATAATTACTTGTAAAATGTTCAGACATCAGTTGGTCAAGAATGGAGTTAGATCGAGTGGGTGTCAGGACCATTTCTATAAGATTAGACTCACGCGTTAGGGGAGAGATACCAAATTTGTTCATGCCTCCCATTATTCAATTTTTTACCATAGAGATTTCAATTAAGATTTTGTCAAAGTATAACTACTACATTGATTAAATAATAACTTGTAAGATTTGTTATTTTAAATTTAAATTTTTCTTTCGCTATGGCATTATATTGTTTGATTGATGATATGATTACAGAGATGATATGATTACACAGAGATGATATGATTACAGAGAAAATCCGAAGATTTATCTATTTTGAAATTAAAATTGTTTGTTTTATATTCTTAACTTTTTTAATTTAATGAAATTTCAAACACCCCACAACAATATAAAAACCTATTTAAGAAATGTTTGTGACACAATTATTAAGGGCGTCTTATTCATAAATCTGAGTTTGTTCTGTTTCAGATGAGCAATTGTTATGGACCATCAGTTAATCATAATCCCAAAGATTCAATGGATTACAAAAAATACGAAAATGGAACTAGCATATGCAAATCTATTATGAAAGTCAACTATATGATAAATGAAACTTTCAGGAATAAAAATGACCGAATCAAGTCCTATCGAAGGTTCATTAGCAATGCTGCATGCTGTGGTTGCTCTCATCATGGTATAATGCTGTATTTACAGGATGGTAAATGTTTGCGAATGGAGCGTTATGAAAAGGGCATCAGCCTTACAGAATCTAATCGGGAAAGTGATCTAAAATTTGAAAAAGAATTTCGATTTAGTGGAAAAGAAAAGAATACATCGAAAGGTCTAAAAGTTATTCTAAGAGATAATATTAGAGATGGGAAGTTGAATGAAATGTTTCATTTGATATGTCGAAATTGTAGCGATTATGCTGATTGGTTAGAAAGGCGATTGGATTGATTTGATAAAGCTCAACGTAGCCATAACGTTTTTACGTAACTTCAGTCTCCCATTGAACTATGTACCTTATTCAGATTTTACTATTGTTTTTTCTATATTCAGATGATAAATATGTAGATGAATAGAAAGTTAAACAATATGTTGGTACACATCCTCTGGACATAACCAAGACAAAACTTGAGGTAGAATACAATTCGAATATTCAAACAAACAGCATAAAATGAAATGAAAGAAACTAACAGGTGGTTCATGGAGGGATTAGGAAATCTTCCTTAGGTCTCTCAATACCTCCAGCCATACTGATGTTCAGGTTCATGGAGGGATTAGGAAATCTTCCTTAGCTCTCTCAATACCTTCAGATATCTCTGATGTTCAGGTTCATGGAGGGATTAGGAAATCTTCCTTAGGTCTCTCAATACCTTCAGATATCTCTGATGTTCAGGTTCATGAAGGGATTAGGAAATCTTCCTTAGGTCTCTCAATATCTTCAGATATCTCTGATGTTCAGGTTCATGAAGGGATTAGGAAATCTTCCTAAAGTCTCTCAATACCTTCAGATATCTCTGATGTTTATTTTTTTCATAACTTTTAAATTTCTTTATTTTTTAAAAAACCATTTTTATGTTGTTCTTGTACGAGTATATAGAAATCCAATATGACAAACATTTCTTGTTGGATGTTCCCACCTTGCTGTCTTAGATATTTGATTATCGATATTCAGATATTCACTTTAACTTCTAGAAAGTTATCCAATGAATTAAATAAGTATCCAATAAGGATTGAATTTCATTTCACTGTTTGTTTGAATACTCTGAATTTATTCTACGAGGAAATTCGTCTCGATGAAGTCTGGAGATCTTGACTGAACGTTTAACAAATAAATGTTTATCTTCATATCATTATGTATCATTCTTATGATTATTTACTATTTAGAGATAAATCTTTGACACAGTAGAATTTTATATAGTAGAAACTCGTAATAATTGATTGCTATAAACTCTTCTCGAAACTGTTTATTCGATATTATCTGAGTGGAAATCAATACTACAATTGCTACTTGTTTCTCTGATAATTACAATCAAAATTATTATCAAGTCTCTCAGATAAACAAGATTTGAATTATCATAATACTAATATTAAGATTATTGAAGTTTGAGTGTAAAGTGATCATGGTGAGTTAGATTTGAATTTCATTGGGGTGTCTGTTCGACTGCTATTTGGAGTTTGCTGAAACACCTTTTGAGTTTCTCTTCTATGTTTGTGTTGTTCGTTGGGGATATATAGGAAGCTAAGTTCGTGGAATGTGAGAAGCTGATTGGTTGGTGTCTGAGATTGTAATACATTATCCTGATCGATTTATCTTTATCTCTAACTTTGCACATTCCCCCTCAATTCTATCTCATCAGTATGTCATCGAGATGGAGCCATATACGGCTGTGGGAACACATTGGTCTAATTTAACCTATTACGCAATCCTTAATAGCTTCACTGCCCCCTATTGTTACAACCATGGACTATTTATATATTACAGGGTGCCTCAAAAATGTCCGTCTTCTTAATTTAAAAAGCTTGAAATTTATAGCTGCTGTGTAACACCTGATTATAAGTAAACAGCACTTAAAACTTGACAATGTCTGTAAAGACGAACATTATTCTCAGCATTTGGCTTATTACTTTTATATTATGGGTCATTATAAACATAACAAACATAGCAGTTGTATGTTTGTATAGCATACCGATAATATAATAACAAATTTACATAATCATGCTAATTATGCGAATTTCTTGGTTCTACAAACATGAAGAATATGATTGCAGCATTGGAGTAATTTTATACTACAGTTTCCACTTCTTACATATGTAGGTGGTTTCTGAAATGTCATTCTTAGTCAAATATACAAATAATAATAATATATAGTTATACTAATTTTAGTCAGTGTCAGTCGAAATCACGAATACACAAATACTGCTTTTAGCTGACTTTTCAGGAGGGAGAAAAAAAATGGTTTGTGTTGTTATTATTAAATTTTCACAAATAATAAGTTGATATATCTTTAAAAATCGATTCTGCTAACCGATCAAAATTCTTATTAGTCATTGGGACAAAAAAAAACAGTTTTGGCATTCAATGTTTTTTTAAACTTTATTGATACATTTAACAATGCGATTGAGTTGATATTGAGTGAAGTATCTTTCATTTTATGAATCTCTGAATCAGAACTATATTCACTAAGTTTCTCTGTGTTGATATTGAGTGCAAATATCTTTCATTTTATGAATCTCTGAATCAGAACTATTCACTAAGTTTCTCTGTGTTGATATTGAGTGCAAATATCTTTCATTTTATGAATCTCTGAATCAGAACTATATTCACTAAGTTTCTCTGTGTTGATATTGAGTGCAAATATCTTTCATTTTATGAATCTCTGAATCAGAACTATTCA